>PVJO010006013.1:0-60636 GCA_004026905.1 Hystrix cristata | reverse complement strand
CCCAGGCTGGCCTCAAAATCCCAACGATTCTCCTGCCTCAGCCTCCCAAGTATCTTTTATCATTTGACAATAGCCATCCTAACAGCTGTGAGATGATATCTCATTGTAGTTTTAATTTGCATTTCCCTATTGATTAGTGATGAGCACGTTTTCACATGCTTATCGGCCATTTGTACATTTGCTGCTCTTTATTTTTCCATGTGGATTAGAGCTGTTGTCTGCTGTCCTTTCATTTTAGCCTGAAGGGTTTTTGCAAGGCAGGGATGCTGGCTACAGATTCTTTTGTTTTTTGTTTATCTGAGAAAGTCTTAATTTCTCCTTTGCTTTGAATGATAGTTTTGCTAGGTATAGAATTCTCGATTGACTTTTTTTTTTTTTTTTTTTGAGAGACAAGATCTTACTATGTAATTCAATCAGGCCAGCCTTGAGCTCTCTGTGTAGCTCAGGCTGTTCTCAGACTCATGGAGATCCTCTTGCCTTCCCTTCCTAGTGCTGGGATTACAGGTGTGTGCCACCATGCCCAGTGGTGGACAGTCTTTTCTTCAGCCTGTATTCTTTTTTTGGTGCCAGGGATTGAACTCAGGGCCTTACACTTGCTATGCAAGTGCCCTATCACTGTACTAAATCCCCAACCCCTTCTCTTTCTTTAATGTATAATTGTACTGCCTTCTGGCTGTCATAATTTCTAATGCAAGATCAGCTTCTAACCTTATTGAATAGCCATCTGATGTGACAAATTGCTTCACTCTTACTGCTTTAAGATTCTCTGTAAACATAAAAAAAATTCTCTGCTATTGTCATTCTGCAGTTTGATCATGATATTCTAGGTGTCAACCCTATTTCAGGTTTGTTGTAGTTCTTGGTTATATAGATTAATATGTTTTGTTTGTTTTTCGAGACAGGGTCTCGCTATGTAGTTCAGGCTGACCTTGAACTCCCAGCAATCTTCCTCCCTCAGTTTCCCTAGTGCTGGGATTGTAGGAGTGCACCACCACGCCCGGCTTGGTTACGTAGATTAATATCTTCCCGTCAAATTCGAGAAATTTTGGGCTGTTATTTCTTCAAGTAGTTTTTCTGCCACATGTTCTTCTCCCTTTCTGGTACTTGCTATGTGCATGTTGATATATTTGATGATATCGCACAGATCTCTGAGACTCTGTTCCTATTTTTATCATTTTTCTCTTTTTTCATATATTTTGTATTTGTCCCATATTTTCCTTTAGTCTTTAGTTTCCTTCTGTTTTTGGAACATATGTAAAGAAGCTGATTTCATACCTTTGTCTAATAATTCCAGCCTCAAGACTAGTCACCTTAGGAACAGTTTCTGTTAGCCACTCTTCTTTTTGTATGCTATGTTGTCTCATTTTGGGGGCATGTCTCACATTCTGAGTGTTGAAATCCAGAAAACATAAATAATCCAGTGTGGTGCTTCTGAGGATCGATTCTGTACCTCCCTCTTGGCTGTTATTGTTGTCTGTCTCGTGACTTTTCTGAACTTGCTCCAGAATCTTTGTTTGATGTGGCCACTTGAGAGCTTGGTATCAGCTAATGACTCAACAGAGAATTTATTAAATTCCCAGGGGTTGGAGATTTAGCTCAGTGGTGGAGCGCCTGCCTAGCAAGCACAAGGCCCTGAGTTCGATCCCCAGCATCCCCCGCTCCATTCCTGGAACCAGTGTTTCTCCCAGTGCTGGGCGAGGGGCTCAGTGTGTGTGTTGGGGCCAGAGAGGTGGCTATTGTGATT
Organism: Hystrix cristata; assembly: GCA_004026905.1. NCBI lineage: Eukaryota > Metazoa > Chordata > Mammalia > Rodentia > Hystricidae > Hystrix > Hystrix cristata. The sequence continues at coordinate 58,892 of PVJO010006013.1, read as the reverse complement.
TAGCTTTCACTTTCTGCTTGAGCAAAGTCTGTAGGCCAGCTGAAGGTGAAATCTTAGGGTCTCTTCAGGTATTCTCCTCATCTTCCCGGCTTCCCCATCCTCTTCCTCTTCTGCCGCTTTCTAAGTTGCCCAGGCTGGCTTCGAGCTTGCCATCTTCCTGCTTCAGCCTCCAGAGTGCTAAGATTACAGCCATGTGCCACAATGCCCCATTGAATTACCTTTTTTTTTTTTTTTTTTGGGTACTGGGGATCAAACTCAGGGCCTCATACTTGCAAGGCAAGCACTCTAACCACTGAACTAAATCCCCGGCCCTGAATTACTTTTGAATACACATTTTTCTTCTTAAACATGTTAAAATCATCAACTACCTTGATGGATTTCCTAATATTGAACACTTTGGCTTTTGTGGAATAAACCTTTAAGGAATATTTCTATTAAGAAGTCAATGGCATGCCTGTAATCCCAGCATTCAGGGCTGAGGCAGGAGGATCACTGTGTGTTTGAGGCCAACCTGAGCTACATAGTGAGACTCTGTCTCAAAAAAAAAGAAAAGAAAAGAAAAGAGTTCTTATGTGCACTATGAATGTCAGTTATTAAATATTTACAATTTCAAAGAGCTAAACTAGTGTTTATTCCCAGGTGGCCTAGTGGCAGCAGTCAAAAGTAGAAGCTAAGTGGGTTCTTACCTGCTAACAGCTCCAGAATAGCAGGAATCAGCTTTCTGTTGTCTGTAACCACAGGAGACAGGAAACAAACTAAGGCTATTACTAAGAGACAAGTACGTGTCAGCATCCCCAGGCACACCCATAGGCAGTTTGAACAACTGAACTATTTGAACAAGCAAGGTTTATAATTTCCCTACATTTACATGGTAAATTGAACCAAGATTAGAGATATCTATAGTGTTCTGAAAACAAGCCACAGGGACTCCTGGAGAAGATAGTGGAGACAGGGAGTTGTCAAAGGGGACTTTGGCTTCTTCTGTAGCATCTTACTATTTATTAAGAAAGTTGTATTAATACACTATACTGGTGATTATAAACCTAGCTGAGTAAGATGGCACATGCCTAGAATCCCAACACCGAAGGAAGCTGAGGCAGGAGGATTGTACATCATGGTGGAAGGGGGAGGGGCGGAGAAAAGACCCCAGGAACAGAATACACCCTTTTGGGTCACATCCCCAGTGACTCACCTCCTTCCACCAAGCTTTACCTTCTCTTCCTATGAGCTGTTTTTTGGGGGCGGTTTGCTGGGGGTCAAACTCAGGGTCTTGTGCTTGCAAAGCAAGCACTCTAACCCCTGAGATAAATCCCCAGCCCCCATTCTTTATTTTGAGAGGCCATCTCTCTAAATTGCTGAATTGCCAAGCTGGGGCTCACATTTGTAATCTTCCTGCCTTAGCTCCCAGAGTGCTGGGATGACAGTAGTATACCACCACACCCAGCAGAAATGTGAATTCCTGGGCCCCACCTGAGACCTACAAAATCAGAAACTCTGGGCCTACAGTCCAGCCATCTGATTTCTAACAAGCTGCCACATGTGATCCTAATGCATGCCAGAGTTTGAGAACTGTTATACTTGATCAACTATGCCTTTCAATTGATCAGAATAAATTGTGTTCATTCTTATACATAAGACAATACAGTCTTCTAGTGTTTCTTGTACCAGGTCCCTTGTTATTCCAAGGTGCCTGCAACTTCTTTTTCTTTTTCCTTTTTTATCTGTTTTATCATGCTGCTCAGGCTGGCCTTGCTTGGGCCTCCCAAGTAGCTGAGATTAGAGGTGTGTGCCACCACACTTGGCAAAACTTTATTTTTATTTTATTTTTTGGGGGGATGCTGGGGAATGAACTCAGGGCCCTGCACTTGCTAGACAAACGCTTTACCACTGTGTGAAATCCTCAGCCCTGCTTTTCATTTTTTCATTTTTATTTATTTCTTTTTTTGAGGACAAGTCTTGCTACGGCTGGCATTGAACCCTCTCTCTTCCTGCCTTAGTGTCCTAAGTAGCTGGCATGTGCCACCATGCCTGGTGAGTGTTTGCAATTTCTAAGATATTTATTTATCTTTTTTGACACAAGATCTTCCTATGTATTCCAGAATGGCCTTGAACTTACTAGGTAGCCCAGGCTGGCCTGACATTTATGGCTGCCCTCCTGCCTCAGACTCCCACACACTGGGATTACAGGTGTGCACCACCAGGCCTGGCAATGTTTACTTTCTTTTTTTTTTTTTTTTCCTTTGGGTGCTGGGAATCCAACTCAGGGCCTTGTGGTTGCTAGACAAGTGCTCTACCACTTGAGCTAAATCTCCAGCCGCAATGTTTATCTTCTTTTTTTTTTTTCTTTCCTGGTGTTGGGGATCAAACTCAGGACCTTGTGCTTGCAAGGCAAGCACTGTAACCACTGAGCTAAATCCCCAGCTCCAGTGTTTATCTTCTTAACAGTACTTATAGCATTTTCCAAGGACATCAAATCTTTAAAAACCTCACTTTGGGCTGGGTATGGTGGCGCATGCTTGTAATCCCAGTACTTGGGAGGCTGAGGCAGGAGAATCCTTGTGAGTTTGAGGGCTGTCTGGGCCACATAGTAAGTTCAAGGCCAGCCTTGAAAAAAAGAAGGTAAACGTTTTTATTTTTTATTTTATTTTTTGGGTTCTGTGGATCGAACTTAGGGTCCTATGCTTTCTAGGCAAGCACTCTTACCACTGATATAAATCCTCAAACCCCTAATTTTTAGAAATGGAAGCCTGTTGGGTATGGTGGCACACACCTGTAATCTCAGCATTCAGGATGCTGAGGCAGGAGGATTGTCATAAATTCGAGGCCAGTTTGGGTTCCATAATGAGTTCAAGACCAGCCTGAACTACATAGTGAGACCCTGTCTCAAAAAATCAAGTTGGGTATGATGGCACATGCCTGTAATCCCAGCACTCGGGATGCTGAGGCAGGAGGATCACAGAGAGTTTGAGATCACACAGAGCCTGGGTTACATGGTGAGACTTTATCTGGAAAAAGCAAAACAAAACAAGAATAAATAGTGATCTTCACTGGGAGACTGTAAGCAATATATATGTCTTTTGGATTTTTCATGCATCTCATTACAAGCATGACCTAAGCTAGTTTTTTTAGGGGGTGGTGCTGGGGATCAAACTCAGGGCCTTGTGCTTGCTAGGCAAGCACTCTACTATTTGAGCTAGAACCCCAGCCCCCTAAAATAGTTTTGGCTACTCTAAGAAATAATATGATTATGTGGCTGAGTTCTGTGTATGGTATTAAAAACCAATAGAAGTAATTTGAAAAAAGATTCCATTTTGTCTGTGTTTTAGAAGAAGTTCAATGCAGAGGCTTGGCTAGGGGACCACACATCTTGAAATTGAGGTAAGCCAGATTAGTTGCTCAACTTTATTTCTGTGACGTGCTTATTGCTCTGGCACGGTGAGTAAAACATTAACTATCTGTTTTTTTGCAGCGACAAGCAGGGAAGCAAGCACCTGCAGGCTGAGCCCGAGGAGAAGGAACTGTGAGGACGATGAGGCTCCCGATTTTCATAGCTGATGCATTCACAGCGAGACCTTTCTGTGGGAATCCTGCTGCTGTTTGCCTCCTAGAAAATGTGAGTTTGCAAGTGCAGTACCTGAAATTCTAGATTCCTGAGGAATTTTAAGAAAGAAAAAGAAAATAGAAAAAGAAAAAAGCGAGGCCCTCCTGTTGGTTCACTTGTGGTTTGTGTTCTCTCCAATGTCAGTGGTATTCATGTTGACAAGTAACCACATTTCATGGCAAACATGTTCATACTGAGGCTGGGTCCAGGTAGAGAAGAATGAGAGCCTGCTTGTTTGTGTGTTTGAGACAGAATCTTGCTACGTAGCCCAGGCTGGCCTTGACCTTGCAATCCTCCTGCCTCAGCCTCCCGAATGCTGGGATTACAATGTGGACCACCGCACCCAGTCTACTGGAGCCATTTTAAAGAGGAGAAGCGTGGCTCCCTTTCAGCCATTAGGTTTTCACTAAGTATGACATTAAGCAGGATGACATTAAGGAAGTTTTGTGTACTAGACCTGGCACAGTATATTCCAGTTCTGTATCTTTTAAACTTACCTGTAGTTTAAACATTTAGAAAATCTTTTCAGAACCAGGAAAATTAGACTTTTCCCAAAGAATTAAGTAATTAAGTAGAAATAAATTGAACTCTAAAATGTACAGAACTCAGTTTACCAAAAGTCTCATTTGTAAAAGGGTTTTTTTTTTTCTTTCTTTTTTCTGGTACTGGGGATTAGGCCCAGGGCTTTAGGACTCAGCTATATCCTCGGACTTTTTATTTTTTTATTTTGAGACCGGGTCCTGCTAAATCGCTCAGGCTGGACCTGAACTTGTCATCCTCTGACCTCAGCCTCCCTCAGTGCCAGGATTACACATGTGTACCACTGTGTCTACCTTAAAATGGCTTTTTTTTTTTCCTTTGAGATATGATCTTGCTATGTAGTTCAGGCTGGCCTTGAACTCACTGTATAGCCCAAACTGGCCTGTGGTGATCCTCCTGCCTCTGCTCGTGTGTGCTGGAATTATAGATGTGTGCCACCTTGCACAGATAAAAGTTTTTTGTTTTTTTTTTTAAAGTGTTTTTTTTATTTGGGTAAATTTTTTTTTTCAGCAGTGGCAAAGTTTCATATGTATTAAAGGTAGGAAAAAATGGAAAGGTAGGGGAAAGAGCTTGGCTCTGCAGAGTGAGCTTGGGCCAAATAAAAGCAAGAAAAATAAAAAAAAACCAACAACACTACAGCGTAGAGTGGGCTACCATGAAGAGCCATGGTAGCCTAGGATAAATATTGATGGAATAGGTGCATATTTCTGGAATTTAGGGGCTTTGTGTTGTTCCTGGGGTAGGATGAGGTACTTTTCTACTCAGAGCAGTTAGCAGAAGATTATTGAGAATTGGGGTAGGGATGGAACTCGGTGATGTAACACTTGCCTAGTGTGAGTGAGGTGCTGAGTTCAATTCCCAGTACTGTAAAAAAGATTACTTGAGAATTGCATTGAGAAGATAGTAAGCAATTGATGGTCTTAAATAACCTGTGCTAAGCTGGGCAAATTGTAGGTTGAAGCCCGGAGCGCAGTGAATCTCATCTTCTCGCAAGGAACGTTAAAGGCTGCACTCCAGACCGGTGACAGCAGACCCTGTGGGGCTTGGCCCGGGCAGCGCCACGTTCTAAAGCGCCCCAAGTGGTTCCCCTGCGCTGCCAGCGTGGAGAAGAGCTGCGGTTTTACGCGATGGGTCAATGGGTCGTTGGGTCGGGTCCATGTTGCTAAGGAGATTTCGGAACCCTTCTCCCCCAGCGAGCGGAGCAGGGACATGGTGACCAAGAGCCCTCATCTTACCGCTGTGCTCGTTATACAGCTCTGCAGCTGGCTTTTCCTTCCACTGAAGGCAGAAGGTCATAAAGTTGGTAGATTAGTGGGAGAATAATTAACAATGAGATTCCAAATGTGAACTTTGTTTCAGAACAATCTGACAAGCACAATTTCCTGTCCAGGGACTGTGGAACTGACCCTAATTGGTCAGTATATTCGTCTTAATATATTTATTCCAGGTCCCTGTGTAATAGCCTTGAAGAGTTTCTTCAAAAGCTTTGATTTGTTTACGAAGTCTTTGCCTACACCTATGTCTTCAAGAGTTCTACTTCTTCTATCTTCCAGCAGATTTAGTGTTTCTGTTTTAATATTTAGATCTTTGATCCACTTTGATTTTAGCTTAGTGCATGGGGAAAGATACGGGTCTAGTTTTAATCTTCTGCATGTGGAGAGCTGGTATTTCCAGCACCATTTTGCAATAGCTTTGAGTAATTTAGATATTCAACTTTCAGCTGATAATTAGAATTGGCATTGCTCCCCAATTTATTCCTTTTATCTCTAAAACACTAAACATCAGACTTAAAGGATCTATCTATTGTATCTCTATCTATTTGGAAAAACTAGGAAATAAAAATTTAAGCAAAGAGCTTAATACAGTTCAAAGTGATACACTTGGGTAGGAGAGGAAGAAGGAAAAAGAGGAGGTCCCCAGGCCACAGGGAGCTGAACAGTGGTCTTCCCTTCCGGCTCACTCTGGGCCTCCATCTGTGAGCCCAGGCATATCCTACAAAGGTCAGGGTCTCCTGACAGGATGGAACACAGGGCCTTGTGCTTGTCAGGCAAGTGCTCTAACCACTGAGCTGCATCCCCAGCTCTAATGATTGTTCTGCTGAGCCTCTTATTCAAGCTTTCCCCTCTTTGGACATGAGAGTCTCATCCTCCTGGAGGCTAATGTAGCACTATTCCCAATTCATAATTAATGCAAATTTTATTATTGTTATTATAATAATAATGATTATTATTGGCTTTTTTTGAGACTGGGTCTTGCTCTGCAGTTCTGGCTGGACTTGGACTCACAGTGTGGCACAGACTGGCCTACAACCTGCAGTGATCCTCCTGCCTCAGCCTCCTGAGTGCTGGGATTACGAGCATGTGCCACTATGCTCACACCAGCTATTGTTATTATTATTATTGGGACAAGGTCTCCCTATGTTGTCCAGACTGGTCTTGAACTTGTTTATTAAAAAAAATTTTTTTTTAGTACATGATTGCAGTACATAGTGATTACATTTATTGTGGGAAGTTGGTACATGTAGACAATACGTCTTAATTCTTTTTTGTCCCCTTCCCCTCCCATCCCTCCCTGCTCCCTCCAGCTCTTGTTCCCCTTCCCATTTGAAAAAGTTCTATTGAAAAAGACCTCCCTGGGGTTGGAGATTTAGCTCAGTGGTAGAGCGCAAGGCCCTGAGTTTGATCCCCAGCACCCCCCCCCAAAAAAGATCTCCCTACTTCCTATTGTCTATTCTTTATTTTGCTCTCTGTATAGTACTTTGGGTTTCTTATATGAGAGAAACCATGTGTTATTTAAACTTGTGTGTCTGATCTATTTCGCTTAACATTATCGTCTCACAGTGGCCTTGAATTTGTGGGCTCAAGTTCACCCCCACTAGCCTCCCAGGTTGCTGAGAGGACAGGTTTGCAATCTCAGTGCCATTCATAACAGAAGCATAAACTGGGGTGTCAGCCTTTAGCTTGTTTCACTCATGACTGAAGACGGAGGATCCACAAAACCCTTACAGGAGATGTAAGTGGACACAGAACTGTCAGAGACAAATAAGACTGACCACAGTTCAGTAGGCAGGTAGCCCATCATTGATGCATCATACAGATATTCGGCAATGCCTAGCATAAGCCAGGCTCACAGATTAACAAGTAGACCTGCGAGGGAGGTGCACAGAACCCCGTGAGGAAGGTAGACCAGCGAACCAGATCATTATTCAGTACTTAGCGCAGAGGCTGAAAGACTTCAGTACCAGATAAGGCAGGGACTCAGAGGATGCAACCAAGTGGGGTTTAATGGAGGAAAAAATCCTGGAGAATATAAGCAAGGGCTTCAGTGGAATTTTGGTTGTGCTTTGCTTTGTTTCACTTTTTTTTTTCTTTTTAGGCTCTAGGGATAGAACTCAGGGCCTTGGGCTTGCTAGGCAAGGGCTCTACCATGGAGCTAAATTCTCCAACACCTGTTTTACCTTTTTAAAAAATTAGATAAAACTGAAATATCACATGATGCCCGTACTATGTGTATTTTTAGTTTTTTTAATATGTGCATTTTAGCATCAATATTTTATTTAGAATTCTGCAATTAGCTGGGGATTTAGCTCAGTGCTTAGAGTACTTGCCTCACAAGCACAAGGCCCTGAGTTCGATCTCCAACACCAGAAAAAAAAAAAAAAAGAATTCTGCAATTAGTCATAATGAAAGAATTGTAGTAATTGCTTACATATATACAATGTACTAAGCACTGTTCCTTAATTTCAGGTGTGTAAATGATCCTCACAGTAGTCTTTTCAGTAATAACAGTGGCGTACATATTATTTGGAAGGGCTAACTGAAGAATAGAAAGCTAAGTGGCTTAATTTTTATGTTCTTATGTATAGTTGAAGATAAATTTAATTTTAAAAGATTGGACTAAAATGACACTAACCACCACAGAAAAATCTGGCATGGAGACAAAAGCCTACACCAATTATACTGTACTTTGAGCATTTTGAATACTTGATAAAAGACTGCCAAAGGAAAGTAAAACATTCTGAGTAATAAAGTTCCAAGAGTTTCCATGATATTCTAAAGACTTTTTTGTTTTCTTTTTCTTTGTTTCTTGTTTGTTTGTTTGTTTCTGGTTTATTTTTGAGACAGGGGCTCACTATGTAGTTCAGACTGGCCTTGAACTCACCATGATCCTCCTGCCTCAGCCTGCTGAGTGCTGGGATTACAAGCATAGATTACAATGCCCGGCTGTTTGTTTGTTTTTGAGATAGTAGTTTGAGCTGGTATGTAGTTTGAGCTGGCCTTGAACTGGCTTTGATTTCATGGCGATCCTCCTGCCTCAGCCTCCGGTTCTTCTGGAATTATAGGCACATGCAACTGCAGCCTGCAATATGTTTTTCAAGACAATTCTGTTTTAAAATTTTTTGCATGAAGAACCTATAACACTATATATTAGATAAAAACAAAGACAGATTAAGGGTTAAGAGGAAGATTGAACAGACATTCGGAAAAAAAGGAACCATTTAAAAACTGATTGTGTCCTCAAAGGCCACACAATTTGTCAGTAAGGACCAGGTAGAAACAAGAAAATGTGTAAAAACAGTGCAAAAAAATGAAGTGTAGATATCATGACAACTATGTGAAAAGTACCTGTATTCATGACTAATATTGGCATTAGGTCAGAGAGCTGTGGTGATAGGGAGTGGTGCTTTATTTATTTTTTATAAGCCATGTTTAATATTTAATGAAAATAATGTATCAACAGGGTAGATACTGGGCATGGTGGCACACAGCTGTAATTCTAGCACTCTAGGAGGCTGAGGCAGGAGGATTTTGAATTTGAATTTAGCCTGGGCAGTTTAGTGACTTAGTAAGACCCTGCCTCAAAATAATAAATGAAGAGGGCTAGGGATTAGCTCGGTGGGAAAACTCTGGGTTCAATTTTTAGCACCAAAAACAAAACAAAACAAAAACAAAACAATACAGTGTAGGGAGCCTATAATGAGTCTCTCTCATAGTCTAATGAAGCCTTTGTGTGTGTGTGTGTGTGTGTGTGTGTGTTTTAGAGCACAGCAGGTCAATGACAGCAATAAAAGTCAGGGATGGTGGCCCACACCTGTAACCTCAGCACTTGTGAGGCTGAGGCAGGAGGATCACTGTGAGTTCGAGGCCAGCCTGGGCTATACAGTGAGTTCACGGCCAGCCTGAACTGCATAGAGAGACCCTGTCTCAAAAAAAAAAAAAAAAAAAGAAAGAGAAACTATTGTATGCCCAATACATTTCTTCCAGTTCTGCTGATGTTTGCTGCCTGTATACCCTGCTCTGAGCAGCATGCCAGGGTCAAATGTAGTATTCATATATGTGCCATTTTTCTCTTAATGCTAACAGTAATTTATAGTGGCAGCAAGGAAGGTTTCCTTCCTCCCTCTCTCCTTCCCCCCTTCCTGGCGAGGCTGGGCATGAACCCAGAGCCATGCACATGCAGGATAGGTGCTCTACCACCAAGTTGTGCCCTCAGCCCGGCAAGGAGGATTGACTTCATCTCTGAATTCCTTGCTGTTTCAGTTTTCCTGGTGAAATCTGGAAAACACCAAAAGCCTGTTTACAGCTCGAAAGAAAAGACTGACGGATGAGATCTGTCATCATGGAACAGCCTTGTGCTTTAACTCATGTCTGGGGCCTTGTGGCACAGTGGCTGCTTCCAAACGTGGTCCGACTTCCTCTCAGGAAGGTCACTGGCTAGGTGTGACCACATGAGCCAGAGGCCTCTGGGTTTCTAGGCTGTTCCAACCTCAGCTCTCCTTACTATGGCTGGAGGACAACCCGGGAGTGTGGAGAAGTTCTTCTAGGTCAGGAGAGAGGGGCATTGGAGGGACGTCCCCTGTCTGGTATTTGAAGGACGGCAGCAATACAAGGGAGGACATGCTGATGTGGGAATTTATGCCTCTGGTGAACCTTCGTGGCTTCTAGAACATCATCCTCAGCTTAGAAACAGCGATTTCAGGTACATTCAGCCAGATAAGTGTTTGCTTTCCGCATAGCTCATGTGTCTCCACAGCTATACTGTGCTCAGGTCTCATTATTGCCCTTATTCTTCAGATCAAGGAAAAGAGAAAGAGGAAGGTTCATTTTTTTGTTTTTTGTCTTTGTTTTAGTTTTTGGTTGTAGTGAGTATGATCTTGGGGCCTTTTTATGGAGCTATATCCCCACTCCCCCTCCCCTTTAAACATTTTTTAATTTTGAATCAGGATCTTGCTAAATTGCCCAGGCTGTGCTCAAACTCATGATCCTCCTCCATCAGCCCTGTGTGGGCCTGGGTTTATGGGCCTGCACCACCACACCCAGTTTAAAGGTTTAAATACTTTGCCCGGAGTCCCCAGCTGCTACCCCTGACCCTAGTGTGAGTGCTCCCCACACTCACAGCACCCCAGGCTTCCAGATGGTGGTACGCGTGCAGCCCTGCTGCTGTCTCAATCCGCTGCCTCCTGGCTCACTAGACTGCAGATTCCAGGAGAGCCGAACCCATTTAGATTTGTTCCAGCACGCCCTGACTAGCGCATGGGTTGCATGAGGATCTGCAGATTGAGTGTGAAAATACTATAATCAACTACATTCTAGCAAAACCTCTTCTAAAGAGTTTTTGTGAGCCAGCCAACAATGATTTTCTGTTCTTTTTCTTTTTTTTTCCCCCCTTGTTTCAGTGGTTTTTTGAGACAGGATTTCACTATGTAGGCCAGGCTGGCCTCGAACTCTCAGCAATCCTCCTGCCTCAGCCTCCCGAGTGCTAGGATCACAGGCATGCACCACCATACCTAGCTTGATTTTCTGTTCTTACCATTTAGGGTAGAGTAGGCAGGGCATAAAAAGTGAGTCAGAGTTCCTTGATGGAGCTGGAGAGGGTGGGCATCTGTCAGAATGATAGCAGCAGCCAAAGATGCCAGGATTTGAGGTTCTCTCTGGGAACCTGTGTCCTTCAAGGAGGCATCTCCTGTTCCTTCCTAGGTGGTTTTAGAACCTCGTACATCCAGGTGCTTTTACTTTGCTGGAGTCTAGTAGAGCAGAGGGACAAAGGCCAGTCAGGCAGGGCTGCCATATTTCCAATCTGCCACAAGATGGGAGTATTTTAAAAGTTTACTATGATTTTTTTGATCATTAATCTTGTGAGTCATAAAGTGATAAGACCTCAGTGTCCCCATGCAGTTGGACATTGGAACTCAGAAAAGCAGACTTCATTCTGTCTTTGTTCCTGGAAGTTTTATTGGCAAGAGAACACCACAGGGAAATAGATACGAAAGCAGAAGGATTGATAGCTGTCAGTTTGTAGTGTGTGTGTGTGTGTGTGTGTGTGTGTAGTGTTCTAGGTATCGAACCCAGGGCCTTGTGCTTGCTAAGCATGCCCTCTACCACCGAGCCATACCCCAACTCAGGGTTATAGTTGTTATGTGGAGCATTTGATGAGACACTTATAATAGAAAGTGGAAAAAAATATAGTGGAACAGACATTCAACTTGCTTTTGGTTTTGGCTTTTTCTTGAGCTTAGGGATTGAATCCAGCCAGACGGTATAGCACTGAGCTGTATCTTCATCCCCAATATTCAGTATTTTGAATGAATGTTTCTAAGGCTCTCAGACTTGAAGCCCTCTTGTGATTCAATGTTATCTTGACGTCTGACTCCAGGTAGAAATTCAGTGAAAGTTCAGCTGCCTGTGGTAACCTTCTATAGTCTCTGGCCTCTCGGGCAAACAGCAAGTGCATTGTAAAGTTCCCTGGAAGCTCAGTGTGGAGAGTCCTGCACTGAGGAGGCTGAGGCAAAGAGGATCACAAGTTCAAGCACAACCTGGGCATCATAGTGACTCAGTAAGAACTTGCCTCAAAAATAAAACATAGGGCTGGGGATTGAGCTCAGTGGTTAAAGAGCTTGCCTCACAAGCACAAGGCACTGAGTTTGATCCCCAGCACCAAAAAAAAAAAAAAAAAAAAAATATATATATATATATACACACACACACACATACATACATACATACATACATACATACATACATATATGGGGCTGAGGAGGTACTCAGTGGTAGAGTGTTCCTGAATTCAATCCCCAGCATCATAAATAAATAAATTGTCCTGGGACAGACTTTCAAGTTGCAATTAATGTAGCATATTGTAACGGTAGAGAGGATTAAAGAGTTAGTGGGTGCCAGGCGTGGTGGTACACACCTATAGTCCTAGCACTTGGGAGGCTGAGACAGGAAGACCTCTAGAAGTTTAAAGCCAACCTGTACTACATAGTAAATTCCAGGCCAACTTGAACTACACAGCAAGACTTTGTCAAAAACAAAACAAAGCAAAACAAAACAAACAACACACACACACACACACACACACACACACACACACACACATGCACACACACACACAACACAACTCATCCTGAAAGTCACAGGAAGCAAGAGACTAAGGAAGGAAGGTTAGGGAGAGGAAATCTGGCCAGTTCAGAGAGCCAAACTCAGTTCAGAGAGCCAAACTCCCAAGCACTGTGTTTCTGCAGCCCAGAAGGTACAGCCAGGGAGGCCAGTCAGGGCTTGTTTACGTCCCTTGCGTTCCCCCCTGAGGCCCATGACTGCAGACCCCACCCCACAAGACTGAAGTGGCTCCCTCTCCCCCAGAGCCATCCGCAGGAGAGCAGGGGAGCAGGTTCACTGAGAGCCTTCAGAGGGCATGGAAGGCGCTGGAGTTCGCTCAGCGGCACTGCAAACTCTCCTACTTCGCAGGCCTTTGTAGTTATCCAGCTGTGGCCAGCATCCCTTCTACTGCCTCCCGGGCCCTCACTTCCTTTCTACCTCTGTTCGCAGGCTGTCAGAGATGTTGTACCTAATCCCTGCTGTAATAAGAGGATGGAAGTGAGATCATTTCTCACCCAAGAAGCTGCCCTGATGCCAAGCTCTTTGCCCACATTTTCTTGTCCAACTCACCAGACTCTACCTTCTTTCTAAGGCCATTGCAATACCTCATCTTTACAGTCCTAGAGTGTTTACTGTCAAAAAAATCAACCATCTCCAGCTGCTTAGCATTTGCAAGGCCTTGAGTTCAATCTCTAGCACACACACACATCCCCCAGAGCAAAACACCCTCCACACCTCATACATGCTCTCCGTATCACACACTATTGCTTTCTGTGACTGTGTTAACTCCCCACCTTGATGCTAAGTCCCCTGAACACAGGGCCATGTTTTACACACCAGGGCGTCTCACACACTTCAGTTTTTATTTTGTTTGTTTTCTTTTTCTTTCCTTTTTTTTTTTTTTTTTTTTTTTCGAGACAGGGTCTTGCTATGTAGTTCAAGCTGGCCTTGAACTCACTATGTAGCCCAGGCCGGGCTGGAAGTAATAGCCATCCTCCTGCCTCGGCCTCCAGAGTGCTGGGATTCCAGACATTGCCCCCATACCCAGCTGACTTCCTGACTTCTCAAACTTTAATGTGCATCTGAAAGACCTGGGGATTTTGTCCAAGTGGAGATTCTTTTTTTTTTTTTTTTTTTGCGGGGGTGGGGGAAGGGATTGAACTCAGGGCCTTGTGCTTGCTAGGCAAGCACTCCAACCACTGAGCTGAATCCCCAGCCCCCCAAGTGGAGATTCTGATTGCAAAATTCTGGGGAGGAGCCTGAAACTGCATTTCTAGCAAATTCCCTGGGCCAGCCCAGCATTTATTAGGTGACTGATTGCAGACCTTCCTTAGAAAGCTTGTGGGCGCCTGCTGCGCTCCTGTCTGCAGCGTGTCAAAAGAATCAGGACAGTGTCACGGGTGTGACGGTGAAGGATGAATTCTGAGCCTTTCAAAACAAAAAGCTGACGTTTATCTGGCATTCACTGCTGGGCACTAAGATGAGCACTTTATATGTGTTACTGGATTTGACCTTTTGGAAGAAAAACTAATTAAAAATAAACCTACATTATATTATGGTTGTGTCTTCACAAAATAAGTATCAGTTTCTTAAGCAATTTCTCTTTCTCTAGGACTGCTGAGCTTCTGTAGATTTTGAATAAAATAGTCCTTTAAGCAAAGTTTAGTAGCTGGGCATGGTGGTGCATGCCTATAATTCCAGCACTAGGGAGGCTGAGGCAGGAGGATCACCACAAGTTCGAGGCTAGCCTGGGCTACATAGTGAGTTTAAGGCCTGCCTAAACTACGTAGTGAGACCCTGTCTCAACACCCCCCCCAAAAAAAAACTGTGTTGAGTTTCAAAAGGAAAACTCGTATTTCTGACCAACTTTTGTCTTGTGTTAAGAGGAATGTGATGTATGCACGGAAGCATATATATATATTTTCACAACAAAACACTGATTTAAGTGCTATTATTCCCCCTTTAAAGGTGAAGCTCCATCTACTTAAGTGTCTTGCACTTGCACTGCTACTACAGGCTGACTCAGGAAATAAATCCAATTTTGTCTGTTTCCAAAGCCCATATTGTATTTTTAACATGTATTTTTAAAAAATTAAAAACCCACTGAAAAGTTTCAAGAATGCTACAATGAACATCCATATACCATATTTTTAGATTCACTGCTTGCTATTTTCCACACTGGCAAAGCAACTCCCACCCTGCCATGGGGTTTTGCTATGCTCCCCCGGGCTGGACTCAAAGTCCTGGGCTCAGGAGACCCTTCCTGCCTTAGCCTCCCAAGTACTGAGACTATAGGCATGCCACTGCACAAGCTGTAAGCTGACCACCTTCTTCTTCTGCTTCCTCCTCCTTCTCATCCGTTTTTCTGGTGTTGAGATTGGACCTAAGGTTTCATGCATACTAGGGAAGGGCTTCACCGCTAAGTTTTGTGCATGGCCCATTTTAAATGTTTAATTCAGGATAGTAGCTTGTCAGGTTGCTGAGGTTGGCCTGGAAATTGCAATCCTCCTGCCTCAGCCTCCTAAATGCTGGGATTACAGACAAGTGCCACCCCCGGTTTAAGCATATAACTTTTAATATTAATAAACTGCTATGTTACCTAATAGTAGTTACTGTCTGAGGAAGTCTAATCTGTGTTTCTTTAGTCTCAGTAACCTTTTGTTTCTAATTAAGATATTGGAAGAAGACATGCATCAAAAAATTGCAAAGGAAATGAATCTCTCAGAAACTGCTTTTATTAGAAAACTGCACTCAACAGACAACTTTACACAAAGTAAGTATGCTTTTTTTTTTTTTTTAACTCAGGTCTGTTTTGGGGAGGGGTACTGGGGAACGAACTCTGCTCCTTGAGCTTGCTAGGCAAGCATTCTACCACTTGAGCTACACCAATCCCTACTCAAGTCTTAAATGACACTGGAAGTTACATTTTAGGTTGGGGCATGATATTTAAGGCAGATGCTCCTTTATACTTTGCATGTAGGTCGTAGGTAGTGGGTTTCAGTTTGTCTGGGGAAGGGGTATGCAGTGGTTTAGATGTGTCCCCCTGCCAATTCACATATTGGAAACCTAATCCCAAGGCGACAGAGTTGGGAGGTGGGGCCTTAGGAGAGTTGATGGGTTTATGTCATTCTGGAATTGAGTTCATTAGCTCAAGAGTGGGCTTTCTACAGAAGTGAGTTTAGCCCCTAGTTGCTCACCTGCTTGGGCATAAAAGTACCCTCCTCCTCCTCCTCTTCCTCTTTTTTTTTTTTTTTTTTTTGGTGCTGGGGATTGAACTCAGGGCCTTGTGCTTATGAGGCAAGCACTCTAACCACTCGGCTACATCCCAGCCTCATTTTTTTGGTTTTTTTGAGATAGGGTCTCCCTATGTGGTCCAGGCTGTCCTTGAACTCATAGCGATCCTCCTGCCTTAGCCTCCTGAGTGTTGGGATTTACAGGCATGTGCCACCACGCCTGGCTCTCTGCCATGGGATGGTGCAACAATGAGGTCTTCACCAGATGGAGTCCTCTCAACCTTGAACTTCCCAGCCTAAGAATCCTAAGAAATAAATTTCTTTTCTTCGTAAATTACCCAGTTTGTGGTGTGCTGGTATAGCAATGTAAAACAAACTCAGAAGCCACTGATGAAAATCTCAGCTCCAGACCTAGCGCCAGGGAGCCCTGGGATGCTTGTCTAGCCTGTGCACACCCTGTCACATGAAGTTGTGCTGCTAATCATGCTAAGGAAATACAGTATCGAGAGAAGAAGAGGAAACAAAATGCTGTAAGCTGCCTGCATGGATGGGAGTGACCTTGTCTCTCTTCTGCTTCTTCCCGGAGGTTCCCGCTTCGGACTGAGGTGGTTTACACCAGTGAGCGAGGTCCCACTCTGTGGCCACGCCACTCTGGCTTCTGCGGCTGTGCTGTTTTACAAAATGAGTAATGTGAATTTCTTTAATGGACCCATCACTTAGCAATAGCAAATATTAAGAAATTCTAATGTATTCTTTAAAAAGTTTTTAATTTAAGTTTGAAATTTTATTACTACATGTTTGCAGTACCTAATGATGGCTTTCATTGTGGGGAGCTGGTCCATGTATATAACATAACCTAATTCTTTTCACTTCCCTTTCCCTTTTCCTCCCTTCCCTATCTGTTGATGGACATATAGGCTGCTTGCAAGATTTATCTATTATGAGTTGTGCTGCTATAAACATGAGTATGCATGTATCACTATAATATGTCTTGAACTCTTTGAGGAAGATACTTAGAAGGGGAATAGCTGAGTCAAATGGGATTTCTAGTTTTAGTTTTTTGAGGAATCTCCATACTGATTTCCGGAGTGGTTGTACTAATTTACACTCCCACCACCAGTGTGCGAGGACTTCTTTATGCCCTACAGCCTCATCAACTATTATTTGATTTCTTATTGTAGTCATTCTTTGAAGACTATTTTACAGAAATACGATGAGAGAGTAAAGAATTAGTTTATAAACTGCTGTTTTCACTATAAATGTTATACAAACTGAGGTCAGATAAATGGACAAAGGTATATCAGTTACATGGAGAGATATTAGCTCAGCTTCTGTGGTGCATTTAAATGGAGAAACCTGATTTGTTTCACATAAGACTGTTGTTCACAAATCACACATATCGTCATCCCCTGGACATGTTTTGGACTAATAGAGTTTGTAACTCTATAGTTACTGTTGGTGGATATTTAAAGATCTGCTTAGAAAACACTGTAGCACTTCTACAAAGTAGGTTTAATTAGCAGCCTCATTTTATAGATGAGGAAACTGAGGTGAAAGGAGGCTAAGTAATGCGCTCAGGGGACGGTTAGTGAGCAGTTGGGAGCCAAGGTATAAAGCCTTTAAGTGCAACCCCAAGTCTGATTAGTTGTGTTCTTAGTCCCCAGTTAGAATCCAACAAGGGTTTTCTCCACTTTAGACCCCAGCAACCCAATCCAGGGCCCCCATCTCTAGAGAAGACAGCACTGTCAGAAAAATCTCAAGAAAACACAAAGGTGATTGAAACAGACATGCAAACGTGTCACAGAGTTTATCTTCATATTCTTGATTCCTTGTCTGGACAGAAAACACAAACAGTACCCTGAGCTTTGTCACCCTGAGTGGGGAACTAAAGGCCAGAAGAGCTGAAGATGGGATCGTCCTGGATCTGCCTCTCTATCCCACCCAACCCCAGGTCAGCTCTTTCTGGTCACTGCCCCCAACTGTGTACAACCAGCAGCTTGCCAGTCTTACAGTGGTTTTGTCTTTTTTCCCCTTCTAGGACTTCCATGAAGTTGAGAGCTTGATAAAGGTTGGTGAAAAAATCAAATCTGAGCCCATGGAATTTGGTCATGTCTTATTGTTTGGACACAAAGGTTTGATGTGATTTGATCCCCAAAGATAGGTCTTCTGGCAGTATAAATGTTCTAGCTGAAAGCTGAATAAATACTGCACAGTGATTTCAGCTTTGAATTTTAATACTCAGTCTATTTATGAGAAGGCTGACCACTTTTCCTTGACGTTGGTCAGTGTTAGGGCTGGGGACACGGCTCAGTGGTAGAGCACTCTCGTGTGTGAGGCCCTGGACTCCATCCCCACCACCACAAAGGACAAAGAAAGTCAGCATTAGCCTCCTTGGTAGTTCAGGGGAAGAGAGGCTGTTGTGGAGCCGGCCGAGGGAGAAGAACCAGAAGGAGGGGTGAGGAAGAGAGAGAGAGGGAGTCCACAGGACTGGCCTTCAGACAGTGAGGGAATGTTGACGTTCTGTCCACTTCTACCTTGCAGGAGAGAAATGGTCCTGGGGCTGGGCCATGCAGGTTCAGGGAGGAGAGGTGGGGATTTCTGACTGAAAAGCTCATTCCATGAGGTGTGTACAAAGTGGAAGGAAGAATGGAGACTGCCTGGCAGCCATAAGTGTCCCTGATTTCTGTGGCAGAAGATGGGCTGGAGAATCTGAAGCCACTTAATGAAGGTGGTACAGCCACCTTGTAGTCATCTCCACCTGGCAGCTGGGGTGGTGTCAGAGGGTGACTGGGAAGGAGGAGTTGGCTCCTTATAGCCTCCCTCAGCACCCACAGACAAACAAACAGACAACTTTCTTGGAGTTGGGCAAGATTAAGCCCAGTCTTTTGGTAGAGTGAAAGAGTTACGATGAGAAAATGCGTCATTGATCTGTAACACACAATCTGAGTGACAGTGGTGTGCTGGCCATTTGCCCCCCTTCTATTCACACTACCAGCCCTGAGTCCTGGCATGCAGAATGTTCTAGAAGCTGCCACAGTTTTTCCACATGTATTATGTCCTTTACTCCTCATGGTAACTCTAAGAAGTGGGCATGAGGCCCCCATCTGCAGAGACAGTTAACAGTAGGGACAGAGAGCTTTGACTCTAGGGCCGTGCAGAGTTGGGTCAAGGTGTGTGTGTGTGTGTGTGTGTGTGTGTGTGTGTGAGTGAGAGAGAGAGAGAGAGACTCTGGGCCTCTCCAAGTCTCCTTCCTGTGGAGAAACTGCCTATGCAAAGGAGCTGTGTGTCTGGTGCCTGTCTGGGGCACAGGAATCCAGACATCCTAGAGCAAGCCCACAGCCCCGAATCTGAACTGGGGACCTCAGATGATGGTGGGGGCTGGCTCCACAGATGCTCAGTGAAAGGTCATTCCCTGTTTGGGAGGCCCGAGGACTTGACCCAGGGGTGCTCCTGAAGAGTTTTTCTTCTGTGTCTGCAGGCGGCCATAGGCAACACGCCAGTCCAGGACATCCGCTATTCTCCAGATACTCGAAATCTCCTTGTCCGGCTCAGTGATTCTTATGACAGGTAAACACTATTCCCACCATGTCTGCACTGCAGGAGGCCGAGCCCTGCATTTCTACTCTGGCTTGGTCTCCCGTGTTGTCAGCAGGCAGTGGAGGGTTTTTCCCACGAGGAAGGTAGTGTGGCTGCTCCTCCCTCCCCTCCTGTTGAGCTGTCTGGGTGACGTGGCCCTGACCTGCTTCACATTGTGTGTCCCAATCTGTTCCCTCCATGAGCCAGGTCATTTCTGGAAAACCTGAAAGTGAACACAGGGGATCTAACCCAAGTGGAGAACACAGGGAAGGTGAAAGGACTCATTCTCACCCTCAGAGGAGAGCCTGCTGGGCAGGCCCAAGCATTTGACTTCTACTCCAGATATTTTGCACCATGGATGGGTGTGGCGGAAGACCCTGTAACAGGTACTTTCTCCTTGGGCCCAGGGGAAGGTTAAGCATGGAAGAGGAGGTTAACAGATAGCTGTGCAAGTGTCCTTCATGTGTCCTTTCAGGTTGCTTGTTTTTTTGTGGTTCAAGACTAGCCTGGACAATTTAGTGTCTCAAAAGAAAAAAGGCCAGGGTGTAGTTCAGTGGCAGAGGATTGCCTAACGTGTGTGAGGCGCTGGGTTCCTTCCCCAGCACGGCAAAGAGAGAAGGCAGGGGAGGTGGGAGGGCTGGGGGAGGATGCTGCTGGCAGGACAGGGTCCAGACCGGAGGGTAGGCAGAGATTTGTGGCTCTGATCTCCTCAGACGGCAGGGACCAGGATGGCTTAGTTACCCTCTGAGGAGCAAAGCACATGAATCACAAAGCTCAGCAAACCAGCACTTTTAAAGACTCAGGAAAATGCCCGCCAACATTCAGATGCCCGACTCAGCCTCTCCCCATGGAAGAGACACTCTGCACAGACTTGCACATGCACAGCTGCTGCCCGGAGACTTTAACTGGCACAGAGTGTGAGGGTTTTTTTTCTTCCTATAATGTTCTTTTTTAGAGTGTGAAGGTCTTTGGACCATGACGACCCCAACATTTTAGGTTTGCTAAAGACCAAGGGGTTCCTTGGGATGCACAATTTTCATTGTGCAAATCCAGATGGTTGCTCCAACCTACTTGGATATCTCATAACATTTAATAAATTTTTTCTGAGTGGGAGTTGTTTGTTTCTTTTCTTGTTTGTTTTTGAGACAGGGTCTCGCTATGTAGTCCAGGCTGGCCTTGAACTCACTATGTAGTCCAGGCTGGCCTCAAACTTGCTGCAATCTTCCTGGCTCATCCTCCCAGAGTGACGGGATTACAAGTGTGCACTACCACCCCCAATACACCTTCTTTCCTTCCTTTTCCTTTTACCTTGTTCTCTCTCCCCTTCTCTTTTTCTCTTTCCTTCTTTTTTGTAATACTGGGGAGTGAACACAGGGCTCCCACATGCTAGGCAAGTGCTTTAGCACTGAGCTACATCCCCAGCCCTTCTTGTTTTTTTGAGACAAGAGTCTCAATACATGACTGAGGCTGGACTTGAACTCAATATATAGCCCAAGCTGGGTTCAAACTCATGATTTTCCTATCTTACATTCCTGAGTGCTGGGATTACAGGCATGTGCCACCATAAGACAGTATCATAGGTTTAGATCAGGGATTAGATATGAAAATGAAGAAATGAAACTGGATGTGGTGGTGCATGCATGTGATCCTAGCACTTGGGGGCTGATGCAGGAGGACTGAAAGTTTGAGGCCGGCCTGGGCTGCATACAGCCTCAGCCATATGGCAAGAACCTGTGCCAAGACACAAGTCAGTAAATAAATCTAGGGTATGATCATGGGAAGAAAATACCTGACCAAAAAGAAACTGCTCTTGGTCCTTGTGGTGGACTTAATGTGGTCAACTTGAGCCAGAACACCCAGCTGAACTGAGTTGGTGTGATACTGGGAGTAGAGGATCCATCTGAGGATTGTTGCTGATGCAAAATAAAGCAGAGTGGGAGCAGAAGATCATCAGTGGGCTGTTTCCCAGGAGAAGCTCTGCTGTGGTGGGTTGAGGAACTCGGCTGTTCTTGACAAGGAAGGAGCTTGGGGCCTTGTTATCATCGAGGATGGCTGCTGTTGCTTCAGGGGACCTCTGGTTGTCATCTCTGCTGCGAGCATTGTCTCCTGGTTCCAGTAAAGACTTCTTCAGCCATCATCTGCAGATGCAGACATACATGGGACAGTGCTGTGGGCTCCCAGCCCTTGATTGGATCTTTTGGGTCTCCAGTGCCTAGATAGACATTTGGCACTCTTCCTGTGCATTGGCTTATGGGTGAATGTTGTGACTTATAAATGTCCTCTATTAAATCTGCTCTCTTACAAACTATTGACTCTAGAAAAGCTAACTAAAGACAGTCCTCAAAACCCAGAAATACTGGCTGGGCGGAAGAGGTGGCTGTTGTCAGAGTTCCTGGCTTTCGTTGTATATGTTCCCCAGGAGGAATGAGACACTTTTCCAGGATGATGTAGGAAGATTTATGTGAAGGCCTTGATCTTCCTAACAGAGGCCAAAAGTGAACTGGTAGACAGGAATTAAAATGTGGATTCTGATTCAGCCTTCAGAACCAGAAAGACATAGTAGATACATCACTTGAGGAATTTATTCATTAATTAGTTCATTGTTCTCTTTCTTTCTCTCTCTCCTTCTCATTCCTTTCTTTCTTTTTTTTCTTGGTAATGGAGATTGAACCCACAAACTTTGAACTGAGCTGCATCTCAAGCACCCCCCCCCCTCCAGGGTACTGCTAAATCACTAAATTCCCAGGCTGGGCTCAAGCTTGCTATCTTCCTGTCTCAGCCTCCCAGGGTGCTAGGACCACAGGTGAGTGCCACTGTGCTGGGCTCTATGTCTTCTTTTCTAGTTTCCTGCATAACTCCACATGTCAATGTGGCCTGGTCAGTGTGAAGATCAAATGATGCAAGTTTTCGTCAAGCTGGAAAGATGGTTGCACTGCACAGGCGCTGGGCTCTGCGGTCCTCAGTGACTCCTCTCTCTCTCAGGTGCTGCACACACTGTTCTGAGCAGCTACTGGTCCCAGGAGCTGGGGAAGAAAGACATGCGTGGTAGGTCTGCTGTTTTCCAATTTCTGTTTATTTGTCCAACTTTAAACTGGAGTCCTTCTTATGGGTACTTTCCCCTTGAAAATGTAGTAAAATTTTAAGTATCACTCATGGGAAATACCCCTTTAACACCCTTAAATATCCACCCTAAATATCCTCCACTCCCAAACCTGTCTGCCTCGGCCTCCCCAACAGACATTTGTGGTACAGTGAAGGTTCAGAGAGAATTTGGTGAATAGAATCAGCTTGCTGTGTGCCTTTGGCCCAGAGAGGTTATTGATAACGTGGTATGTGGATGACACTTGAGGTTCATTTGTTTGGCTATCAAAAGTCACAGGAGTGAGTCAAACAAACAACTTTCAGATGGAGTTCCCTGGGGATGAGGGTGGCGCTAAGGGGCAGAGAAGAGAGACTGTGGCCAGTGAGGCTGCACTGCTCTGGCCCGGGAGCAACACTGCGACCCCGAGGGCTGGAGCTGTGGCTTTCTGGGAGCCTCGGGCTCTGGGACATGCTGGTTTCTGGGCTCTGGGTGTGGCTGGTTTCTTTTCCTGGGAAGACTAAGGCCGTTGCTCTTTTGTCTGCCAGGTGTGTGTGGTTGCTTGAATACAGGGGTGACTGAAAAATACAGTGAATGTTTACATTTTAAAAATTGGTTACAGTGAAAGACACATCGCCATTAAGCCCCTCAAAATACTGCCTCTCACTTTGAACACACTTATCCCATTGTTCTTGCCAGTTTCTGAAGCAGCTCTGGAAGTCCTCTTTCACGTCTTTATGAGGCGTGATAAAAAAATACAGTGAACACTGCTGCCAAGTGCCACCCAGCAGAAAGGGAGGCTGGTGGAGACACTACAGTGTGTCCTCGTCCACCTTAGTCACTAGATCTAGCCCCATGCACCTTCTGGCTCTTCCCCAGTGTCAAAATCACCACAAGAAGTTTTGAATTGATTCAGGATGTTGAGGCAGGCACAATAGTGCAACTAAAGATGCTCATGAAAGAGGACTTCCAGTACTGCTTCAGAAAGTGACAGAAACAAAGGGATAATTGTGTTCAGAGAAAGGGTGAGGATTTTGAGGGGGATTAATGGCAATGTGTCTTTTTCTGTAACAAAATTTATTTAAACATACACTGTATTTTTTGATCACACCTTGTATGTTGTGAGTAAACCAACCCCATCTGTCCTGTTCAGAGATGAGAAGATGAGGCCTTCAAGGGAGGGCCAGTACTACCCCGCCTCATCTTCTTAGACTTCCGGTCTGTGTCTCTATCTTTCCCACATCTTGCTTTCTCCTAGAGGATGCTGTGGTAGGATGTAGCTGGGGTGTAACAGGAAGTAGTAGGGGAAGTGATGAGGAAAAGGCTTGGGAAGGAAGAGGTGAGGCTGTCGGTTCTATAGATCGAACTGGGTTTGTGGCCCTGTGGCCAGATGCAGGAATTGATTCTGTAAAGTGAACTGGATGTTGGGCATGGATGGTGCATGCCTGAAATCCTAGCACTGGGAAGCTGAGCAGGAGGATCACTGTGAGTTGCAGGTGAGTCTGGGCTACATAGTGAATTCAAATCAGCCAGAGTTACACAGTGAGACCTTGTCCCAAAAAACTAAAAGGAAAAGGAAGAGAGACAGACAGACAGACAGACAGACAGACAGACTTGGGAGGATGGGAGGACTGCAGGGTTGGCGTTAAAAGGTCTTTCACTGTGTTCTGTTACAGAGGATGAAATGTCTTCATTTGTGGCTTCTTTTATGTTTTCCTCAGCATTTCAGTGTTCCCCCCGTGGGGGAGCACTGGACATCTCCCTGCGCCCCGATGGACGAGTAGACATCAAAGGCAGCGCCGCAGTGGTTGTGGAGGGCACGCTGACTGCCTAGATACTGTCCGCTCCGGGTGCGGCTGTCTCCACGGACACAGTGTTTTCCGAGTACAAAGAAATAAAAGGAGCTGCACAGTAGTCTTACTCCTCACGCCAAATATAGAAAAAGGAAGACGTGTTAGTGGAGCTATAATCATGTATCTACAGACTAATTCACTAATGCAGTTTGGGCTCCACCCACAAGTGCAGTTGACCTTTATTTTCTGGGGCTGGTGAGCGCTCTGCCGCTGAGCCGCATCTCCGGGCCTTCTGTGCATCTTTTTGAATGAAAGTAATCAGTAGCTGAAACTAATCAGCAGCAGAGAATACCGCTGTCCCTTCTGTCCCTTCTTTGATTATGACTACCAGTCAGAAAGTGTGGAATACTACATTTATGAAAAGTGAGATTTAAACTTAGGTGTGAGAAAAACAAAACAAAATGAAAAACATAGGTGTGAGAACCTGATAAAATATTTTGCAGTCACACAAAAGACTCAGTGATTCTGCGGACATATAGAACATTGTTTCATGATATAATACTAAGAAAAAATTACAAGAAGCTATAAAATGTTAGCAGCGTTATACTGTAACTATAGAGAATATGAATTTCTGCAGAAAAACATGGGCCATGAAGATAGTTCATGTGTGTGGGGTAAGATTGAGAGTAATTTTAATGATGCTAAAACAGTATTTCTCTCATTGTTGCACTCATGTAGAACAACTAAAAATTAGGACAAAGCCCAGAAATTTAAACAATTGTGTGTTGGGATATTTCCTGTGATGGTAAGATTAAACAGTAAAATGAATATAATCTTGATCTGTTTCTTGATATGTGGCCTTAGAATGCTAACTCAAAAGGAATCCTTCTCAGCTGGGAGTGGTGGCACATATCTGTTATCCTAGTACCCTAGGAGGCTGAGGTAGGGGGATCACAAGCCAGAGTCCAGAGTGGGCAAATTAGCAATTTACCAAGATCCCATCTCAAAAAATAAAATAAAACAAGGGCTGGGGAGTTGGGGATTTAGCCCAGTGGTAGAGTGCTCTCCTAGCAAGCTCAAGGCCCTGAGTTCAATCCCCAGCACCCCTGCCAAAAAAAAAAAAAAAAAGAGAGAGATAAGATCTGGGAATGTAGCTCAGTGCCAAGGCCCTAGAAGGGAGTGGATTTTTCTCTTCCCGTAATAAATTTTAACATAGCCATAAATTCAGTTAAATGTAGAATGTTGAATACCTGTTGACTTTGGGATGGGCCCTTTTTTGAGTTCTTAAAAGTGTTTAAAGTGACCTCAACTAATGCCAGTTCTCAGTCATTTCAAACACTGCAGGCTAATCAATTAGATATTCATATAGTGTCTCCAATTTTTCACCTTAATGGCTACTATTTTTAGAGTATCTGTCTGTTTCCATCTTTCCATACTGGGGATTGAACCTAGGCTTTGAGGGGGCTTGTTTTTTGAGACAGAGTCTCATTATGTAGTTTAGGTTGGCCTCGAACTCACGGCAATCTTCCTGCCTCAGCCTCCTGAGTGCTGGGATTCTAGACATGCCACCATGCCTAGCTAAACCTAGGGCTTTTGCACCGAGCTTTTGCACCAGCCCTTTTTTATTTTAAGACATTAAAATGAATGTTACATTTTTGTTACATTACCTAGGTGGGTCTTTGGCTTGTGATCCTCCTGCTTCAGCCTCCTAGAGTGCTGCGATGACAGATGTGTGCCACCACATCTGAGTATTTTTTGAAACGGGGTCTTAATTTGCCCAAGTGGAGTTTGAACTTGTTCCTCCTGCTTGAAACTCGCAGAGTGCTGGGATTATAGGCGTGTGTGACCACACCTGGCTTTTCTAGGTTCTTTTTTGCATGAAAATTGCCACTTGTAGCACCTGAATTAACTTTTCATCTTATATTTTCAAACCATGTATTGACTTTTGTAAGTGATTTTTGTTTTCTGAAATTGTCCACTTAGCCATTTACTGTCGAGTCAGCGTAGTCAGAACTGGAGACGCCTGCGGTTTACGCAGCCCCTGGAGGCTGGCAGGGTGGCAGTAGGGAGGCGGGTATGAGATGTGGCTCCCGGAGGAGTGGGTCAGGACGGGCACCCTCATCCTAAGGGCAGATGGGAAAGGAAGTGGCACCCTCGGGTAGCAGGAGTGCAAGCAAGTTTCCTGCTGACTTGAGCACAGCAGGATCCAGAGTGATTGAAACCCTCTAGTTGCAGCTCAGCATTTTCCTGCTGCTTCTGCCTTTGCCCATCTCTCCTGCCAGGTTCGAGTGTGGAGGGAGAATGTCAGACATGTGTCCTGGCATGCAGTTTAATGTCGCCATGGAATCCCTTGGTGTCTGGAATTATATTAGGTTACCCCAAAGTATGAAACATCTACATCAGCCTCCAGCCCTCCCGCAGGAGAATGAGGCCTCCACCCAGCCAGAGGGAGGAAGCAGGTACTCCAGTGGCCTCAGGGCGGTTGAAGAGATTTTCCCAGCTGAGCCCTAGCAGCTCCTCCGTGCAACCTTGCAGAGGACCCAGGCCTGCTTAGACTTCTGACCCATGGAAACTGTAAAATAACAATTGTGCATTGTTTTCAGTCACTGTGTGTGTGTGTGTGTGTGTGTGTGTGTGTGTGTGTGTGCAACTTTCTGAGGGTGGACTGTTTTCCTCAATTCTTTTCAGGGTGGAAATCCCACCTGCTGTGGCTCCCTGCATTCTGCAAGTTAGGGACCCAGCTGGGCTTAGAATTCCCTGCCCTGCAATCCTACAAGACAGTCTCCTGTGTCAGGCAGGTCCCTGCAGAAGGTGACAGGCTGCAAAGGAGAGCAAAAGGAGTTTACAGGGCTCCCAAGGGCTGGCTCTAACCCGGAGACCAGGCTCACCCTCTGGTGACGAGCTTGTGAGCACCCCCTGGCCTGTGATGGGGGCCTGCGTGGGGCACAGACACTGAGTGCTATGTGGGCAGGGAGGGCGCAAGGGACTCGGCGGGGGGGGGATGCACAGGGCATGTGTGAGTTTTGTCTCGGTTGTCAACATCTAGAAAGTTCTTATTAAATCCTGTGGGGGCAGAGAGAGAAATGCAAAACCATCATTTTAAACTAATCATTCGGATGAATAGACAACATGTGATTTTCAAGGGTAGATAAATAATACCGGAAGTTATTCTTATTGTTGCTTTTTAAGATTATTAAGATTTATAGAAAGGATTTGGGATTCATAAAAGTTGCAAGTCATCCCTCATGGATGGGAAAGGGTGGGCTGTGGTTCTGGGGTCCCTGAAGCTGGCATAAGCACCACCTGTCAGCTTATAGAAATGTGTGTTCACAGGCTCCTCCCCAGACCAAGGGAGTCAGGGATGCTGCAGGGAGGATGCAACAATTTGGGTTCTTTGTTGTTGTTGTCGTCATTGTTGTTGTTTTTGAGACAGCATCTCACTATGTAACCCAGACTGGCTTCCAAATTTGTGACGATCCTCCTGCCTCAGCCTTCTGAGGGCTGGGATTACAGGCATGCACTGCCATGCCCAGCTAACAATTTGGCTTTTAACAGGTTCTCCAAGTTAGTTCTGGTATGTGCTTTAATTTGAAAACCACTGGGTGTTCGGGCTTCCAGATTTAGCTGCCATTTTCTTCACTCCCAAGAGACAATTGCCTATGCAGCTCAATGACTTTTAAATGTGCCTTGCCTCAAAATCTGCCTGATGATACCAATATACTTGCTGCTTAGTGCACTTTTCGAGGAGCCTGATTTTTTAAAAATTATTAACTTCCAGGTCTGTTCTGCATAGAAGAATTAGCTGTGCTCAGGTGGAAACTGTTCAGTAATGTGTTGGTAATAAACAGATTAGTTAATCATCCATGATTTATTAATGATGAATTAATTATACCTGATTGTGCAGTTCTGCTAGCTAAATGGAGCTTTAAAGGAGTTATTTTATTAATCATCATGGTGCTAATTGCAGACACTTACAGAAGGATCAGTAATTAAACATGCAACCATATGCAGAACAAGTTGGGGCTGCTGAGACTTGCAAGAATAAGAAATATTCATTTTTAGGGGAACCAAAATCAACTTTATTTTATGCAATATTAGGTGGTTCACTTGGCAATGTTAATTAATCACTGCATATTAATATTATCATGTTTTCCAGAAGGAATCGAGCCCTATGTCAAGATGTAGATCATGCTCTTGTGAGATTCTGCTATGCAGGAAGTGTTCTGTTTTACACCCATGTG
Organism: Hystrix cristata; assembly: GCA_004026905.1. Classification (NCBI taxonomy): domain Eukaryota; kingdom Metazoa; phylum Chordata; class Mammalia; order Rodentia; family Hystricidae; genus Hystrix; species Hystrix cristata. The sequence goes on along the minus strand of PVJO010006013.1, from coordinate 30,454 downwards.
TACTGCTACAACACAGACATTTGATCAATGGGATGGGACATAGACAAAAGTTAAAGTCGTACTCTAGCTGGGTGTAGTGGCTCACAACTGTCATCATCCCAGCTACTCAGGAGGCTGAGGCAGGAGGATTGCCAGTTTAAGACCAGCCTGGGAAACTTAGCAAGACGCTGTCTCAAAATAAAATGCGAAGGACTGGGGAAGTAGGTCACTGCTTCCTGTGTTCAATCCCCTGATACTGGTGGGAAATCACACACCAGACCTTCGTACTCGATAGGAGAGGGAGAAACTGTGAAGTCCCAGAGATCATAAGTCCCCCTGTGTATTGGGTCACAACAGGAGGATTTATAGTCTTGTACTGTTGGAGCAGAGAAAGAAATGAGACCATCTAGTTGGAGAGGAATCAGGTAAGTTCAAGGATAGCTAAATGGCAGGAGAAGTGTTTTTGTTTGTATTTTCTTTTTAGACAGGGTCTTGCTATGAAGTTCAGGCTGGCCTTGAACTCACTATATAGACCAGGCTGGCCTCAAACATGCAGTGATCCTCCTGCCTCAGCCTTCCCAGTGCTGGGATCACAGGGGAGAACATTGTCTTGATGTTTCTGGGGTCCCCAGTTTGCACATTCCCTGGCCTGCTCATTGGCTTAGGAATGAGCTTGTCATGATTTCTGCCAAGGAGACAGGAGGGTGAATTTTCAGTTCAAGTGAGACAGGAAAGCACCAGGGCCTAGGGTCCTGAGTTCTGATAAGAGATAATAAAATCCTTCCCCATCACTTTAAAAATGGCTGACCCAACATGTTCCTAATCACATGCTTGTGTAATCCAACCCCCCTCCCATTACATTCTGTACCCACTGCCTGTGCGCTCCTCACCGATAATGGGGAAGTTTCCCTGTGCATGTTTAAAGGCCAATCACACAGAAGCTTTTAAATCCTTTTCCTATATGGGGAATGAGGGAACTAGCCAAACAGGATGATGTAAAATCATTTAAAAACCCTGAAGTCACTTTGTTTGGTAGTATGGAGAACGCTTTAGAAAAGACTTCTTCCTCAGAAATGTCTTCCAGGTGTAGCTGGCTTTTAGGTTTTGAGTCTGTTACAAGATCCTACCTCTTCAATTTATTGGGGTTGAAAAGTTGTTGTCTATTTGGCCAGCCCCTGGTTCTTTGGCCCTGGCCTATAGTGTTGCATATGACCCTCTGCCAATCTCAGTCTTGGCAGACAGGAACAACTGATTACAATAATTTTGTCACCCTGGCTAAAGTAGTACAGTCAGCAACAACAACAGCATCAAACACAGCCTAGAAAATGACAAACTGTGGTAACTATTGATCTGCCACCTTTAACCATATGAACTAGATTTGTGGTTATATAGCACTATCCAAAATAGGGGCTGGGATTTAGCTCAGTGGTTAGACTGCTTGCCTTGCAAGCACAAGGCCCTGAGTTCTATCCCCAGCACCAAAAACAAAACAAAACAAACCAAAAAAAACCCCAAAATAAACCAGAAGCCTATATATAATAAATATGCCTTCAATATGGCGATTTTACACTCAGGGAGAAATTTCAAAAGAGATTAGGGGGAAAAAATAGAGAAACAGAAGAAGAGAAACAGATGAGAAGCAAAGTTGGAGGACAGGAGAAGATTATGCAAACTTTGGGGAGCTGTTAAAGAAAACAGGAGGGAAGGAGAGAAGGAAAAAATAAAAACAAGAACAGAACAAAACAATAACAAAAAACTAGAATTTCACTTCCGTATAAAAACAAGAAAAAAAGAAGAGAAAAGGAGAAGAAGAAACACAAAAAGAAAAGCAAAGAAACCAAAACAAACAAACACAAAACAACAACAGGGGAAAAAAAAGGAAAAAGAATTGTTCGCTTCCAGGTGTGTCTCTGACAGAGGAGGCAGGCCCAGGTCCTTGTTGGTAAATCCCAGCAGTAGATTTATGGCAGGGTGGTGGGTGTTCCCAGCTGGGTTCAATAGCAAGGCTTCACGAGTCCCACTGAAGTTCAGCCTGGTCGCTGGCTGTGGGGTTGGAACTTGATTTGTTCAGCTAGGGACACACTGTGTGTCTCCCACTGGTTTGGACTCAGTTCCCTGCCAGTTTGAACTTGGCTCCTTGCCCTCCTGCCAACTTGAGGTTGAACTCTGTCTGCTCTCTCTTGCCCTGGCACCAAAAGCTACTGGCAGCTTTTCTGAGTTCTGAGCATGGCCCCTTTCCAAGATGGCAACTGGCTGATCGCCCTCTCCTGGGGAACATCTGAAACCAGATAACTCAGGTAACTCACCAGCCACTGTAGTCCCCTGTGTCCACTACTCCACTCCACTTGTGTGTCTTTCCATGCAGGCCTCTGGGGTCACCAGTAGTCACTGTGCGTCTGCAGGCTCAAGCTGTGTCACACGTGCTGAGAGCTGGGGCTCGGGGAGAAAGCACTGTCCTCACCTCCTTCTGCACTAAGATTGCTCCTTTTGCTCTCCCTGAAGGCTTCAACTCTCGCTTCAGATCCCTGCTGGGTCCTGGGAACACATTTTCCTCCTCCTTTTCTTCCCTCAATTGCTGTATTCCAGGGTCTGGACAACAGATCTCGGAAAGGCTTTTTCTCTGCTTCTCACCACTCCGCCATCTTCCTGGAAGTCCCACCTGCGCAAGTTGCTTTGTTTGGGGCCCAACTCTCCCGGGTCCATCGACGTAAAATAAACCTGAGTTCTCCAACTCTGAGTGGAGCTTGGTTTCTCAACGGTCGATTTCTGCAACATTTCTGGAGGCCCCACAAGTTTCCAACCATGCTGGCCCCTTGAGCCACTGGCACGGCGGAACCCCGGGGCTGAACACCACCCGATGGCAGCACACCGCCCGATGATTCCAGGTCCTCCTTCGCCAGGGGCTCTGACTCTCCAGGACAGCTGACCCGACCGGACTCAATAGAGAGATGGACCAACTCACCAGCCGGGACTTCAGGACAAGGTAGGGTCCCAGAACCAAAACCCAGTCAGGTCTTGCCTTCGGGCAGATGAGGAGCTTGATCAATTCTTGTCACGGTCTTCAGTCAGAGGACCCCACTCCAGTCAGGGGCTTTCCCGAAGGGTGGACGGCAACTGTAATAAACTCTGTATGTGTGTGTGAGTGAGTGAGCCGCCTGATTTGCTTGCAATTCATTTGAATTTGTGGCTGTACAGCGCCAGGGCTATAGAGTCCGAGTGGGCTCATCTGCGATTCCCTGGTGACTGACTCATGGTCTATGGCAGCCCTGGTCTGTCTGCTCATAAGTCACAAAGCTGAGTCCACTATGGCCAAGGGACACCAAAGTTCCTTTGGGATACAGACAGATGAACATCTGATTGGTCTCCTCTGTGGAGGGGGCACCCACCCTCATTTGTCTTGTGCCACCGATGTAGGTTGGGATGCACAGGGAGGGGAGTGAGTATTAGTTCGGTTAGGTCACAGATCCATGTCCAAATGGCTAGTTTTTCCCCGGGCCTTATGACAAAATTATTTCTTTGAAATTTTCAAGGCTCACTTTCTCCTTCTCTTGGGTGCTCTTCTGAGCCACCTTATTGAAAAATTAGGCTACCCCCAAAGAAAGTGTCCTTTTTGTCATACAAAAAGGTGTGACCTGTTCCTGCTGCATTGCTGGTCCATCAAGCCACTCTGGGTGGGGTGGCACACACACTGGGGGTGCGATGCTCTTTTTGAGCCTGGTAATGAGGCAGCGACTCATCCTGGAGGGCTTTGAACCCCTGGACCAAGGAGAGGACTATGCCCATCCGTCACTCTCTCTCCTTGTGCCTTAGAGAGCCTTGCTTCCCTGAGAGTCCCCCACAGCCTTGTTCTTTCTCCTGAAGGTGCATTCATCCTGTGCCTGCCCCTTCCTGAACAGGATCCCCTCACCCTTTTCCACCAATCTCTCTGAGGCACTTGGTGACCCACGCCAAGAGGAGTGTTAGAAAGGCACCAAGATCCTGCTGGCCTGCTCTCCACTACTGACTACAAGGTGTCCTGGAAAAAAGGCCAAAATCTGCAAGCAGAGGGTCAAATACCTTGGCTTCGTCATCTCAGAAGGGCATCAAGCACTAGAGCCTGAGAGAAAACAGGCAGATACCCTGACCGAGCACCAAGAAGGAAATTCCAGAGTTCCTTGGAGAGGGTGGGTTTTGACAAACCTGGATACCAGGTGTTTTGAGCATAACCAGCCCTTTATATGAAGCTACAATGGGCTCTGGTAAGGACCCCTTAGAATGGGTCCCCTGCTTCAGCCTCCTGAGTGGCTGGGATTATAGGTCTGTCACTGTGTTCAGCAATCCTATGTATTTTAATATAAATCTATAGTGTGTATCTGTCATCTGGATCAAAATACGGAATTTTTTCATGCCCTAGAAAGTTCCCTCATGTCCTTCTGGTTTTTTTTTTTTTGGTTTTTTTTTTTTTTGTGGTGCCAAGGATCGAACTCAGGTCCTTGTGCTTGCAAGGCAAGCACTCTAATCACTGAGCAAAATCCCCAGCCCTCCTTCTGGTTTTTAAAAAAAAAAAAACAAAAAAAAAAAAACCAGAAAACAACTCTTCCTCAGTCCCTGCAAGAATCACTATTCTCTCTCACCATAAATCAGTTGCCTATTTAGGGGCTATTATATATTTAGGGGCTATTATAAATATACAGTATATTGTTATGATTTATATCGAGTTGTCTTCCCAAAGCCTCAGGCTGTTGTAGGCAGGGCTTTGGATGGTGATTGGATGATGAGGGCATTGTAGCTGGCTTGTTTTAGGAAGTCTGATTGAATGAGGTAGGTCGGCATGGGAGTGACCCAGAAGGGTTTCTCTCTCTTCCGGGATCCTCCCTTCGCTCTCTCTGCTTCCTGTCTGCCACACACCAGTGGCTCTTCTCCCCTGGGCCCTCTGTGTGTCGTCCTACCTTTGGAGCCAGCCAACCATGGACCGTAATATGAGCTTCCCTTAAATTGTGGGTGTCAGGAATTTGGTCCTAGCGACAAGGAAAGAGACTAAAACCTATATACTGTTTGATGTTCAGCTTCTTTCACTCAATGTAATGTTTTTGGGATTTATATGTCATGTGAGTTCTCCGTTTTATCACTGTATAATATTCCATTTTATAACTGTAGTGTAATTGGTTTGTACCTTTCGCTGATGATTGTTGAGGTTATTTCCAATTTTTGGTTTTGCATAAAACTGGTATGAACACTCTTGGACATGTCTTTTGGTAGACATATACACTTACTTACTTTGGACACCATACCTAGCAATACAATTGCTGACTAATAGGTTTAGCGCTTGTTTAATTTCGCTACTGCCAAATTGTTTTCTAATGTAGTTGAAGAAATTTACATTTTCACTATTAATGTATAATGGAGAGTGCAACTCGTTCCACATTCTCACCAGCACTTGGCAGGGTTGGGGTTTTAGCTGTTCTGGGAATGTGTGTGGTATTATCTCACTGTGGCTTTAAATTGTGTATCTCAAGGAGCACTGGTGTCCCATGGCCTCGGCATAGGTTTATTGGGTATTTGAAGGTCTTATTCTTTTCTCATCCATTAGCCCTAGGATTTTATTTCATTGTGTTACTTTTTTTTCAGATCATTTTATTTGTTAGTACATGTGTATAGTACATAATGTTCACATTCCTTGTGTGAAGTTGGTACATATCCACAAGACATCGCAATTCTTTTTTCACCCCCTTTCCTTCCCTCTGCACCCTCCTCCATCCATCTCTTGGTCCCCTTTCCCTTTGAGAAAGATCAATCTCTCTACTCCTATTATCTATCTTTTGATTTTTATTTACACTTTAGGTTTCTCATATAAGAAAAACCATGTGATATTTAAGCCTGTGTGTCTGATTTATTTATTTAATAGTATCAAGGTGCACCCATTTTCCTACAAATGACTCAAGTTTATCTTTATGGCAGAGTGGCACTCTATTGTGTATTAATACCACATTTTCTTTATCTGTTCATCTGTTGATGGACATACAGGCCACTTCCAAGATTTAGGTATTATGAGTTGTGCTGCTATAAACATGGGTATGCGTGTATTCTTGTAATATGATATTTTTAACTCTTTGGGGAAGATACTGTAATACGATGTTTTTAACTCTTTGGGGAAAGATACTAGGAGAAGCATAGCTGGGTTGGATGGAATTTCTAGTTTCAGTTTTTTGAGGAATCTTCATACTGATTTCCATAGTCGTTGCGCTAGTTTACCTTGGAGATCTTCTCCTGTGAAAATGGCCTGTTTAAGTTTTGTCCACGTTATTTATTTGTTTACTTATTTTCGGTGGTGCTGGAGATGGAACCCAAGGCCTTGTACATGCTAGGCAAGGCTGTGCCAGCCCGCACATCCCCAGCCCACACTGTGTACCTCTCCACCCCGCATCATGGCTTTAAATTTGCTGTATATTTAGGCAGTCATTATATCCTCATTGTAGAGATGAGGAGAGCAATGCCCAGACAGGAAACTGGCTTGTTTACAGTTATTCAGCTAGAAAGGTAGTTAGGCCTGGATGTGAGACCAGGTTGAGTGATGCAAACTTAACGTCCTTTCCAGCCTTCAAAGATGCGGCAGAGGGCTGTTCTGGTTACTGTCCTGCATAATGGTGACTATTAAACCCAGAGGTACTGAATGGCCATTCATCACATTCCCAGGTTCTGTGGGTCTGGAATTCTCACAGGACCTAGAAGGGAAGTCCTGTGTCTAAGCCACCTGGTGTCAGCCCAGGGCTCAATGTTGGCGGCTGTGGACCCCTGAAGGAACACTCAGAGGGCTGGGAGCCAGAACAGCTGGAGTTCCTTGGCCATCTTCCCCATCCCTGTCCCCATCCCATCTTGTCTCTATCTCATTCACCCACTTGATGTTTCCAGCTTGGTGGGTGTTGGATGGCCTGGTTGCTTCCCTGTGGGTTCAGCACCAAAGGAAGTTGCCCTGAGGAGGCCAAGTAGCAGCTGTGTCACCTTTTATGACTGAAATTCACATAGTTTCATGTCTGCTGCCTTCTACTTGTTGAAACATTTACAAAGGTCTGTTCAGCCTCAAGAGGCAGGAAAACAAATCCCACCTCCTGAGGGAGGAGTGCCAGTGTCCCATTCTAACTGGGGATGGTGGTGCACACCTGAAATCCCAGCACTCTGGGAGGCTGAGGCAGGAGGATTTTGAGCTCAAACCCAGCGTAGACAATTTAGTGAGACCCTGTCTCAAAGTAGAAAACTTTTAAAAGGGCTGGGGATGTGGTTCAGTGTGAAGGCCCTCAGTTAAATCACTGGTACCACCACCACAAAACAAAACAAACACTCTAAGAAGAGTAAGGGGGATGGGATATATTTGGGAAGCAAAGCCATTTTTGGGAAACAAAGTCTACTACAAGAGTTTTGGGGGAATTCTTTGTAGTTTTTGGGAAATGGGAACATAATTCCTTGCAGGAGCAAGGAATGCTCCATGTAAATCCTGAACTCTGTGTGTGTGTGTGTGTGTGTGTGTGTGTGTGTTTTAATGGGCAAAGGTAACTTCTGTTATTGAACCATCATCACCAAACATATGGACAGGCTTACAGATCATCATCAAAGAGTCTTTTGAAACTCTTCTTACCCTATTGAGCCAGAGGAAACTTTCAAGGAACCAGAAATGTGTATCAGCTTTCAAGGACTTTATGGGCTGCCAAACGTGCTTTGCAGAATAGACGGACCAGCTCTGCATGGTGGCACACGCCTGTAATCCCTGTACTTGGTAAGCTGAGGCAGGAGGATTGCCACCAGTTTGAGGCCAATCTGGGCTACATAGTGAGTCCAAGGCCGGCCTGGACTGCATAGTGAGACTCTGTCTCAAAATTCCAAGTATCAAAATAACAACAACAGGAAAAAGCAGTGCTCCTTGGCTTAACCCTTCTGGGGCAGTCCCTGTTCTCTGACGCTTCAGGGGAGGCTGCAGTGGCCACTGTCAGAGACGTGCAGTCTGTGACTTTGTATAGTAGTCAGTTGAGGTTATCACAATATCTTTGGGCCAAGTTATTTTAAGTTGCAGTAGACTGTGAATTTCGTTGACCAACTGGAGGCTTTTTGCACCTAAAATCCTGATTTCAGCAGAAAAGAAAAGAAGAGCTAAGTTAAAAGCCAACACCTGTTCTTCTAAAATTGCTCCACTGCAGGTACCAGCCCCAGAGAGCCAGCAGATGGTTTTGTGTTTCTAAGCCTGACCTTAGGAGCCTTCATCAATCTTGAGCTGATTGATACTGGGAAAAGAAGAGGCCCGACTTCCCAGGGTACCCAAGATACCTTTGATTTAGTTACTACCTGAAGGCCAATTAATTAGCCTGCATGGATTCTCTCAAGTTTTCCTAACAAAGCTTGGACTCACTGGGCACAGCCTGGCTGGAGCGGCCTTCTACCAGCTCATTAGTTCCTGTCACTCCAGGCAGGGACACTCGTGAAAGCTAAAGAAAAAAAAAGCATCATTTTGCCCTGTGGAAGACAGGTGCTCTCCAAGCCCTACAGCTGTCCTGTGCATGATTCCTGTAGCCCAAGGGCTCCTCCCACCACAGAGATGACCCCTGTACACAATGGAAACTACAACCGCAGTCCTGCCTCTTCTTCAGCCCTGTTTCTTTGCTAGACACTCATCTTTGCTTTTCCAACCTAGAGCTAAACTGGGAAGAGCCAAGGGCTGGATCTGGGGATGGCTGTTGATGTGATGAGGAGGAATTAAAGAGAACTGGGTGTGCTGGCCCGTGCTACTCAGGAGGCTGAGACAGGAGAATCACAAAATGGAGGTTAGCTTGAGAAATTTAGTGAGATCTTGTCACAAAATTTTTTAAAAACTGAAAAGAGCTGAGGATGTAGCTCAGTATTCCCCAGGTTCAATCTTTAGTACCACAAACAAACGTGATGGAAGAGAAAGAATAGAATAGCATACTGTTTTTTGGAGATGAGCATCTCACTATCTTGTCCAGGCTGGCTTCAGACTCCTAGGTTCCTATGATCCCTCTGCCTCAGCCTCCCAAGTACCTGGACTACAGATGTGTGTGCCACCACACCCAGCTCTCCCACTGTAAAAGATAAGCTTCTCTATGGCTCTTTTCCATTAAGAAGATAACTAAAATTTGACTTTTATTACTAAGAACTTTCTCTCCATAACAGATGCTATTTTTGGCAGTGTTTGTATTTTTCTTTTTTATTATGAAAACTTTCTAACATACCCTCCCCCTAGCCATCATGTGTAGTTTTAACAGTTTTGTTTGACATATGCCTGTGAAGTCAGGGGTCCCACACTCTGTGCTTGGGTCCCCCCATTTCTTCAGCTGAGCACACATGGAAGGGGGGACCTGGGTGTGGTGCACCCCAGCCTGGCTGCCCTCCATAACCTCTCGAGGATGGAAGTTTGAGGACACCTCGAGTGTCACATCCTATTTTACTTGATGGGGAAATGCTAGGCATCCCAGTGGCAGGCAGGACAAAAGGACAGCTGTGCAGGGCTGCCCGCAAATTAGGGCATCTCTGGAGAGATTCTTCCAATTCTCCTTTAATTTTTAGGGGAGCTTTAATTATTATCGCCAACAGTCCTCACTTGAACAATCGAGGGCGCTAAACTGGGTGTGTGTATGTGACTGACTTGATTTGCATAACCATCTACCTTAATTAGAATGTCAAAAGTTGGTAGCAAAGCAGCCTCCTCGTGCTTTGACTTAGGATCATTTTAATTTAGTCCGAATTCCCATCACTACAATTGGCTTCCCCTGTGCACCCAAGTCTTCTTTACTTCTAAATGATCTGTAGCAAAAACAAACCTGAAACACCTAGCAACAAAACTCCTTAGGCTGAGTGCCTGAGATAAAGGTCTAGAGGTTCCTTTCCTTAGTCCAAACCTGATTTTAATTTCTACCTAAACCTACAGTCGCGTGGATATTTAGATTTAGCATTGATAGTTTAAGCAAACACTTAGTTTGAAATCTAGAAGCCTATTCTTCGAGTGTGTAAGGGGGAGTCATCTTCACATTGTCCGATGAGGGAAAAAAGTCTTTGCATAGTCACTTTCATTGCAATGTTTGAGCACAAGAATTAGTGTGTAATAATAATGGTAAAAATATACTCATTAACAGTATTATTTTTAATTACGTGATGAGCTTCTGTGAGTTCACAATTTGAAAGTATAAAGGGGCAGAGAATAAACGGATCTCGGAGTCTCAGGGTAGAAGCACCCCAACCCATTAGACACTGTTTGCCACGCATCAGCGGTTCCTGGGTCTGCCCGGGAGCTACTTACCGGGTCCTGGTTAAATCAGGCATCTTCTGTTTTTCCGCCCTCATTCCCTTTTAGCAGCAGGAGGCCACCTATTTAATTAGTGCAGGGTGGGAGCGTCTGTCCTGGGTGCCTGAGAGGGTGGATCCAGTGCCAGGGGTGGGGGTGTGGGGGTCTGGCCTCTCCCTAGCAGCATATGGGGACCCGCCAGGCCTTGGGCCCGAGCTCCAGCATCAGCGCAGGGGCCCTTCTTCTCGCTGCTGGGAACACGCGGCAGGGCAAGGGCAGGAGCGGCTCCAGGAGAGGTCAGGGCGCGTTTCGAGCAAACAGCATCTGGCGAACTATGCCAATTGGAAATCAATGGCCCTCCTTGGGCGGGTTGAATTTTATGGTTATTTGCACAAACTTACAACCCCTAATGGGCAGGGCAGAGCTCGCGGCATCCTCTCGGTATTGCTCCAGTGGAGCTGAGGTGTCGGCAGCCCGTTCTGTTTACCAAAGCTGGTGTCAGAGCCTGGCTGTGGGCTAAGCGGGACTCACAGCATGAAGATCGGACCCTCGCTGCCATGTGGCAGCCCCCAGTGCCACACCAGCCGTCTCCAGCCCTGGGGGAACATGTGCCTTCCTCTGGCCACAGCAACACTGAATCAGTGTGTTCAGGGTACAGATTCGATGTTTTCCTCGGAAGCCAGTTTTTCTTGGACTGACATGAAGTTTTATAGCAGTTAGGAGAGTTAGGAGGTTATGTTCTGCAGTCAGATGAATCCACATTCCACCCCTTACCAGCAAAACTACCTCCGGAAGATTTCTTGTCCTTTCCGGTCCTCACTTTCTTCCTCTGTAAAATGGGGACAATGATAGTACCCACCTCACTGAGCTGCTCTGAATGGGAAATAAGATAAAGTGTTGAAAGAGCTTAATGTAGTGCCCGGTAGGTACGTTGATGAGCTTTTAAGAGATCTGAGGTATAAAAAGTGACAATAAAAATAATTTCAGCTAAAAAAGAACAGGATAGGCATGGGAAAATAGGAGCAGAAGATTTGAATGAACAGCACTGGCTTTATTTCTAATTTAATTTTTTTTTTTTTTTGGTACTGGGAATTGAAGCTAAGACCTTGTACTGAGCTAGCCCTTTTGCATTTTCATTTTGAGACAGAGTCTCCCTCAGTCATTAAGTTGTCTGGGCTGGGCTTGACCTTGCAGTCCTGTCTCAGCCTCCCAGAGTGCTGGGATTATGGGCAAGCACTGCCATGCTGGGCTTCTTGGCGTTTTCATGCTTCTGTGTTGTGAATTAGGAGTTACAGCTTCTTGTGGTCCTGTACAGTGCGAAAATACAGGACTCTCTCACTGTTCTTTCATCTCTCTGAGGCTCCTTCCCCAGTCTTGGCCCCTGCGCACGTGCCAGATGACAGGACGGGATTGGCACAGGGTCCCGCAGGCCCTGTCCCTGCCATCGAAGCTCTCCCAACAGGAGCTCTGGGGCCAAAGCTCAGCTGAACCAGGGCCTTGGGTTTCTAGGCCACAGAATGAGGATTATAGCAGCTCCTACTCAGAGGGAGCAGTGAGAAGAGGCGCTGGTACCGGCAGCATGTGGTACCTGTTCCCGGAACATTTTCCTTGAGTTGATGTTACTGGTTCTTAAGCTTCATTCAGCCAAAGTAAAAACTTCATTCACACAAGCAGCATGTGTGTATTGACTGAGCCCCTAGCAAGACCCAGACGTCTAACATTTGCCTCTTATGCTGGGCATGGTGCTGCACGCCTGTAATCCCAGGAAGCTGAGGCAGGAAGACTACTATGAGTTGAAGCCCAGTCTGGGCTACATAGTGAGTTCAAGACAAGCCTGACCTACATAGCGAGACTGTCTCAAAAAACAAAACAATATAAATAAATAAAAATTAAATTTGCTCATTCTCTCAAAGAATTTATAACCTACTTAAAGAAACAGTAAGTTCATAGGAAGATGTCAACAATGACAATTTTCATTAATTAATAATCAATTATTTTGAGAAAGGGCCTTGAACTCAGTATGTAGCCCAGGCTGGCCTCAAACTTGCAACAGTCCTCCTGCCTCAGTCTTCTGAGTTCTGGAATTACAGGTGTGTGCCACCGCGCCCGGCCAGCAATGCTAATTTTAAATATTCAGATTGTTCAGTACTATCCCTGGTGCCTAGAAGAGTCCTTGGCACATGTAAGTACAATAAACAATTGTTGAACAAATAGAAGTCGGTTTGAAACAATGAAACAAGCTGGCATATTGTTGCCAGATGAATAGAAAAGAGTCTAAACTCATACAGCTCCCCCTTTGGATTCCACTTAGGGACAGCCTGGGAACCTGATGATCAGTTAGGCTTCTTTAATTATTATTTGGACTTTTTTGAGACAAGGTCTCACTATGTAGTTCAACCTGAACTTGAATTCACTATGTAGTCTGGGCTGGTCTTGAACTTGGTGATCTTCCCGCCTCACTCTCCCAAGTGTTGGGATCACAGGTGTGCACCATTACACCTGGCAAGCTAGCCATGTTTTTTCACCTCGTCCTCAGTGGAGTGAGTTAAGGCACAAGCAGGGAAGTAAGAGTCAAAAATGGTGGTAGGCAGGGAAAGGAACCCAACTTCAGAATCGAAAGACCTGAGTGTCAGGACATTTAGCATAGTTGTTTAGCTGAGGTGCCTAAATTGCATAAGGAACAAAAAAAGGGACACTAACTAAAATAAACAGCCGAGGCCTCCCCCAGGGCGAGGAGCCAGGCTGGCCTCCGCGAGCGCAGCCCTGGGGCTATGTGAGCTGACTCAGGCGCCGCCAAAACCTGGCCGGGAATGGGAGCCACCCTTTGGGGAGCTTAGCCACCTGCTCCTGGAGAAACAGCAAATGCCACAGTTTTAGAACAGAAACAAAGCAGATCTGTGGCCATTGCTTTTGGAGGACAAGTTCCCCAAAGGGGCATCAGCTGGAAGAAAAAGAGCTGTGTTGCTAGGGGAACAGGACTGTTGGCCCTTCGTCCTTCGTCCTTCGTATGCATCCCTCCGTCTCTTTTCTCTTCCCTCCCTCCTCCTTTTCTTTCAACAATATTTCTGGAACATCTACTGTGTGCTAGACAGAATTCTAGGTGCTGAAGATATAGCTAGAACAGTACAGAGGAAGCCCTCAAATTCCTGGAGTTTCAAACAACTAAGGAAGCAAAACATCAGAATAGGAGCTGAATGACACAGGAGAGCCGGCCAGGGAAGGTGGGGAGCTGCTGTTAAATCTGAGGGAGCTACCAGCGGAGTCCCATGCTGGAGTGCAGCCAGGCCAGGGGCTGAGGAGCAGCCTTTGGAGGGAGCCGTGGGAAGAGGTGACATCTTGGAGAGGTGACGTCATTTTAAGGCAGGAGTGGGTCTTCCTTCCTCTGGTCCCTGCAGAAGCTCTGCCCCTGAGCTCCTAATACCTGGGACTGCTCCATACCTGTGGTGGTGGACCCGGCTTTTCTGATCACACACTCCTATCAGAAAAAAAGGAAAATTCTGGGCATAGTGACACAGGCCTGTAATCCCCCACACTCTGGGAGGCTGAGGCAGGAGGATTGCAAGTTTGGTTGAGCCCAGCCTGGGCAATTTAGGGAGACCTTGTCTCAAAATGAAAATAAAAAAGGTCTGGGAATGTATCTCAGTGCAAAGGCCCTGGGTTCAATCCCCAGTAACACACACACACACACACACACACACACACACGAAAATCTGTAGACTCACATATAAGTATATGCATTTATATTTTATGCTTTACAGAACTTGCTGCAAGACAGAATCTGAAAGAATGAGATAAAACATGAAATTTTAATCTTCTCCTACACCTTGGGGCTGCCTCGTGTGCCTCTCTGGGAGCAAGACCTGCTTTACTGCTCAGGGTAGTTTTTAGAGTGTGTTGCGTTTCCTCCATGAGGCTGCCTGGCACAGGGCTGGACGGATGGAGGCAGAGATTACTGTCCAAGGGCTGAAGTCTGTGATCCTGGTGGACACACAGACCTCAGCCCGTGGGGTGGAGGGGCTCCCACTGGAGGTGAGGTAAGGGCCTTTCTGTGGCCTGCATGCAGTGGTCCCTGTTTCAGTCAGTCAGCCTGGGGAAGAGGCACTGTGGATGTAATAGGAAAGGAATTTTATTATAGGACAAGGTCTTGTACAATCGGAGAAGGAGCTAGGGGTGCGAGGACACACAGAAAGGTGGTGGAAGCATCTGAGAACAGTCTGAGCCACGCGGCCTTGGGTGATGGAGTCGGAGCCCCAGGGAGGCTGGAAGCTTGGCCTGTGTAGCCGCTGGGCACGGGACTGCCCGGGAAGTCAGGTTCTCTGTGGCCACTGCCTCTGAGAGTTCACATGAAGAAATGGAGAGTGGATAGGGCCACTGTTGGTCAGCAGGGCTAGCAGGGGGAGGGCAGGTGGAGCTAAACTGAGAGGGAGCAAGGACAAGCAGACCCATTGGCACCTCTGTGACTCTCAGCCTGTAGCCAATCATCTTCAGTGCATGATGACAGTCCTCCTGGCCACAGAGTTCCTGCAACTCCCCCTGCCCCTCTTTTTAAGCTTTCACACTGAGCTACATCCTCACCCTTTTTATTTTTTTCTTTTTCTTTTCTTTTTTTTTTTTTTTTTTTTTTTTTTTTTTTTTTTTTTTTTTTTTTTTTTGAGGCAAGTTCTCGCTAAGTCACTGTGTTGCCCAGGCTGGGTTTGAACTTGCAATCCTCCTGCCTCTGCCTCCCAGAGTGTTTAGAATTACGGGCATGCATCATCATGCCCACCTGCAACTTTGCTTTTGCCCAACTAATCTAGAAATATATGGGGAAAGGCATTCCTAAAAATGAAGTGTCCAGCCTAAATTTACCATTGGACGGTCCAACAGATCCTTAAGACTGATTCCTTTTGATCTGGTTCTACACTCACAAAGCAACATCATGATTGATTGGTTGATGGATGGATTGATGGATTGATTTTAGTAATTTTGTAGTACACAATGATTACATTCCTGGTATGGAGTTGGTACAAGTGCATAACACATCTTAATTCTTTTTTTCATCCCCTTTCTCTCCCTTTTCTCGATCTCTTAGTTCCCTTCCCTTTTGCAAAAGACCTATCCCCCTATTTTGTAATATCTTTTATTTTGCTCTTGATTTACATTTTGGTTTTCTCATGTAAGAGAAAGCATGCAGTATGTAAGCTTTCTGGGTCTCATTTATTTCACTTAACATAATGGTCTGAAGGTACATCCACTTTCCTACAAATGACTCATTTATCCTACTTTATGGCAGAGTAGGACTTTGTGTTGTATAAATACCACATTTTCTTTATCCGTTCATCCACTGATGGACATACGGGCCACTTCCAAGATTTAACTATTATGAGTTATGCTGCTATAAACATGGATATGTGTGTGTCATTGTAATATGATGTCTTGAATCCTTTTCGGAAGATACCTAGAAGGGGAATAGCTGGATCAAATGGAATTTCTGGTTTTAGTTTTTTGAGGAGTCTCTGTACTGATTTCCATAGTGGCTATAGTAGGTTTACATTCCCACCAGCAGTGTAGAAATGTTTCTTTATTCTCACAGCCTCACTAGCATTTATTATTTGATTTCTTGATGATAGCCATCCTTTCTGGAGTAAGGTGAAATCTCAGTGTTGTTTTAATTTGCATTTCTCTAATGGCTGGAGATGGTGAACATTTTTTCATGTATTTATTGGCCAGTTGTACTTCTGAGAAGTGTCTATTTCAGTTGCTCATTTTTTGATGTGTGGGGATCTAATTTTTTGAGTACTTTATATATTCTGATATTAATCCTCTGCTGGAGGAATAACTGGAAAAAAATTTTTCCCATTCTATAGGTTGTCTCTTCACTCTGTTGATTGTTTCCTTTGCTGTGCAGAAACTTTTAAGTTTGATATGATCTCATTTGTTGATTCTTTGTACTATTTCTTATATAATTGGGGTTCTGTTCAGTAAGTCTTTATACCTGTGTCTTCAAGAGTTTTACCTATTTTATCTTGCAGCAGATTAAGTGTTTCTGTTTTAACATTTAGACCTTTGATCCATTTTGATTTTAGTTTTGTACACGGTGAAATATAGGGGCCTAGATTCAATCTTCAGCATGTGGATAGCCAGTTTTCCTGGCATCATTTATTAAAAAAGTTGTCTTTCCTCCAGTGTATGTTTTGGCCTTTGTCAAAGATCAGATGACGGAATGTGCTTGGAGTTGTTTCTGCATCCTCTATTCTCTCCCATTGCTCTGCATTTCTGTTTTTGTGCCAGTACCTGTTTTTGTATTTTTATGCTGTTTTTGTTTGTTTGTTTGATCAGTATAGCTTTGTAGTATAACTTGATGCCTCCTGGTTTGCTCTTGTTGCCCAGGACTGCTTTCGCTATTCTGGGTCTCTTGTTCCATATGAATTTAGGATTGTTTTCTCTAGTTCTGTGAGGAATGCTGTTGGTATTTTGAGTGGGATTGCATTAAATCTGTGTATCAGTTTTGGAGCTATGGCCAATTTGACTGTATTGGTTCTTCTATTCAGGAACAGGGGATATCTTTCCATTTTCTTTTTATTTTATTTTCTTTCTTTTTTTTTTTTTTTGGTACTGGGGATCGAACTCAGGTTAGGCAAGCACTCCAACCACTGAGCTAAATCCCCAGCCTCTATCTTTCCATTTTCTGATGTCCTCTTTGATCTCCTTTTTTCAGAATATTGTAGTTTTTGTTGTAGAGGTTGTTCACTTCCTGGCTAGATTAATTCCTAAGTATTTAATTTTTCTTGATGCTATTGTGAATGGTATTGTTTTCTTAATTTCGTCCTCAGTGAGTTCATTATTGGTGTATGGGAACACTATCGATTTTTGTGTGTTGACTTTGTATCCTGCTACACTACTGAATTTGGTTATTGATTCTAGGGGTCTTGGTGGATTTTTTGGGGTCTTCTATGTAGAGGATCATATCATCTGCAAATAATGATAATCTGACTTCTTCATTTCCTGTACATATTCCTTTTTTTCTTTCCTTTGCCTGATTGTCCTGGGTAATGTCTTGAAAACTATATGGAATAGGGGTGGTGTTAGCAGCCATCCTTGTTTTGTTCTGATTTTAGAGGGAAATCTTTCAGTTTCTCACCATTTAGTAATGATGTCGGCAACATCATGATTATTGACTTGTCTTCTCAAATATCTCACTACCAGGAAGGAAGGAGCTGGGAAAATAAATGCAATATTTTAATCACTGGAAAAGTAGAGTATCCCCTGAAAATTATCCTTTCTGAGGGCAATTTTTATGGCTTTACTTAAGCACAAATGAAACATGCATAGGAGCTGTCTATTCATTTCTTGGCTGCACAGCCTGGCATGGGGATCAGTGATTCTGATGGCTGCTTGGGCTGCTCCTCTCATCATAGCTTTGGAGTTTGTAGGAAACATTGTGAACAATCTAAGCACAGTAAGATTTACTGTGTGCCAGCAGAACATCCAGCCCCTTGGCCTTGTGAATGGGCCAGTAGCATCCAGAAGTTACTGGGCAGCCTGTACTATTTTTCCTTGTTGCTTCTGTAAACAATGGTGGGCATCAAGATATGGCCCCTTGATCTTTTCCCACTTTGTTGTCAATACTTCTGGATTTCCACCAATTACACTTAATTTTGACACAGATCTGACTGGTACTGTATGAACTTCTTGGTCCTTTTTTGGACAACCTTGGGCTTCACACGGAGTCTGAGGATGGCCATAATGCTGAGTAGGAGATGTGCTATGGATTATATCTAGATGTGTGACATGTGGGGGGTATGACATCACTGAGGGTTGGAGAGTCACTGGGGTCCTTTGGATTGCCTGTGTTTTCCGGTGAGTCATCACTTCGGAAGCCTGGGCCAGGGCCCCACATTGTTGCCGTTTTTCTCCTGATCCCATTATTAGTCTTCCCTTTACAGTTTCTGCCCTACACTAGATTCTCACTTCCCTGAACCCTTGAGCAGCAGGGAGCAGAGGTAGAAGACTTGGCCTCTCCATCCTTTCTCTTGATGTATTAATGCTTTTGGGATTCCTCCCTCCTAGTACCTACGTAGCGCATGTTAAAGCTCTTAATACCTTCCACTTGTGGACGTTAATAAACTCCAGATGGAACTCAACTTCATCATATCTTTGTCTTTTGCTGCTTACTTCTCTCCTGTGGAAACATTTTCCTGACTGCCTCACCCTCCATGAAGAAGCCCAGTCTTCGGTTTCCGTATTTTCCTCTGTAAATTTCAGAGGAACGTGAACATTTTTACCTCTCTTTTAATTGTGTAGGGCTTTTTTTCTGTTTGTTTGTTTGCTTTTTGTTTTGTTTTTGTGGTGGTGGTAGCTTCCATTTTAAAAATGAAATACTTTTTTTCTTTTCTTTCTGCAGGACTGGGGATTGAACCCCGGGCCTCAGTATGTGCTAGATAATCACTGAGCTATATCGCCAATCCTTTTTTTTTTTTTCCTCTTTTTTGAGAAGAGTTTTGCTATGCAGTTCAGATTGGCCTTGAACTGACTATGTAGCCCAGGCTAGCCTCCTACCTCAGCCTCTCCCTAGTGCTGGAACTACAGGGATTCCCTAATCCTGCTTAAGAATTTTATTTTGAGACAAGCTCTTGCTAAATTGCTCAGACTGGTTTTGAACTTGCAATCCTCTTGTGCCTAAACCTCCTGAGTAGTTGGGATTACAAGTATGGGCCACCACACCCCAGTGAAACATGGTTTTGAATAATGAAGGAATGTTTACTCTGGAACCTACTCCATACTTGTAATAATTCCTGGCCACTGATCATTTTTAGCTCTAAGGTAGTATTTATCCTACTTTTCTACTCCTTTTCTAGGTGCAAACTTCCTTCTCTCTTGCCACAATCTCTGTCATCTTCATATTTTCACCGGCCAGTTGTGATTTCTGGCCGATCACTAGATACTACTGTCAACAGACAACACTGCAACAATTTAGTCTAAAGATCTTAACTTGCTTTTATTCATGATTCCAGAATCAGGCAGTCTTCCAAATCATAGCAGGTTCAAAGAACTTTGGCTATCAACAAGATCAGGCATTATTTAAGGACAGAAAACAGAAATGATGCACAGGGCTAGCTAGTTCAGTCTAGCTTTTGCCCTGTCTGAGTAGTTGTCTGCTTAGGACTGTCTAAAGCTCAGTTGCTCTAAGTAACTGACGCTCGGTCATTTGCTACGTGAGTATGCCCCTAAATTAATCAGTTAGCATGAGTGACTCCATATTGGATTGGTCTGTTGGGCCCAGAACCTGGGCCTAGTTCAAATCAGCAGCCTCTTACAAACCTTAACAACATTAACTGCCAATTTAACCGGTGGGATCGTATCTTCAATATGGAAATTAGCCACATTGTGTTCCTCTGTCTCAAATGGTTTTGGAGTTTTTCGACAATGCAGAACCATTCTGTGTTCCTGGTGTGGGGTAGCTTGCATTCTCCATAGGTGAGGGGGTGCAACTCATTAATGTAGGTTATTCATTAAGCTCATTTGGGTCAGCTTCTATTGTTCTAGTCATTTATTGAGCACTTATTATTTTTTAGGCACTGTGGCAGACACCAGGGTTGTGATATTACACTGTACTTTAAGTGCTACTTTTCTAATTATATTCCTGAAACTTTTATTAATGACTTGCCTGACTTTGAGAAGTCACTAGTGGATCCCTGTTGCCTTGTTGTAAAGCAAGGGGCTTAAGTAATCTCATAATTTTAAAGTCTCTAAAATCAGAGGATGGAGATCTGTCTTCTTGTCTTAGTCTGGCCACTAAATTGATCCATGCCTTCTTTGTATCTCTATAAAATAAATGGAGGGTGCTAGAACAGGTTTGAAAACATATCCAAGGGGCTGGGCGTGGTGGCTGATGCCTGTAATTCTAGCACCTGGGAGGCTGAGGCAGAAGGATTGCTGTGAGTTCAAAGCCAGCCTGGGCTACATAGGCAGACCCTGTTTCAAAAAACAAAACAATGCAAAACAAACAAAAATAAGTAACCAAGGAGTGTTAACAGATCTTCCTAGGAAAAAGAGACTTCTGTGTTCAAGCAGGTCTGGGAAATGCTGGCATCAATAGGTTTCTTTAGTCCAAGACCTCTCAGAAACATTCCCATGCCACTTTTGCTTCTTGACTCTTCAAGTGGGAGGTATCACATGTGCTTCTGAAGCTTTTCCCCAGAAGCATCTTTGTAGCACTAATGTCTTCCAGGCTACGTCTGTGCAATGTCTTACTCTGGTCCTTTATTTGAGCTCTATTCCTTATCCTTGGATCAACTGCGTGTCATAGGTACCTTCTAGTCTGTGTTCTAATACAGCTGTGCTGTGTGCACAGCGATGTTGTGCATGGGCTCTAGTCTCAGCTTGTGTGGTTTGCAGCAGCATACATCTCATTAACACCAGACAGCAGTGACCATTGTGAGCACACAGGCTGCTCGGCAAGGAAACATCCCACGGAGCAGCACAGAGGGACCTTTTTAAGGGAGAGGGATGAGATAAATGAATATGAGAAATAGCAGCATTCATATGACAGATTTCCATGAAAACTAAAAAAAAAAAAAAATTAGCATTCTGGTGACTAAATAAGGCTTTCCCATCACAGGACCGCTGTCCCCAACCAAGACTGTTAGGACTCAGAGTAACAGAACTGAGCAGCTCCTTACAAAACTCTTTGTTCGACATCTGTCCTGCCGAAGATCATTAATGTTCAATTGCATTCTATTGTCTTCATGTTATTCAACTTCATTTCATTGTCATTGCTTCAGCTGGGGATTAATCAAGTATTTATGGGAAGACAGGCCTCAGAGTGTCAGGGCAGTCACAGTGGGGTTACGGTCTGGGGCAGCGGCAGGGGAAACAAGTCATTGTTATGAGGCTCTTGATTTGTGAGAGCTTGTTGGTAATTCAATTAAACAAAAATATCAGAGAATACTGTAATGCTGACATATCCTTATTTCAAAGGAGAGTTACTCGGTCTTCCTGAAATGATTTTGGATTGAACCTATTTGGGACTGAGTTTCTTTGCCTCTTCGTTCCTCTTAAGAGCAAGAAATGAGATGAATGAAAATAATGGTTTCTTTGTATAGAACATATAATCGTTATCAAGAATGGAAATCATACTTGGTTACTGTTTCTGAGGGCAGGTGACACAACTGAAACATTGAAGTTGTACGAAATAGTTTCAGTCATATATGATGAACAAATACACTCCATTAGGAATTATTTTTTGAAACCTCATGAATTACTCAGATGTTTGCATTGTGTGCATAATGATTAGTTTTATTGGATTTAAATATCAAATAAGTGATTAGTTTCTTCTCTCCATGTATGACCCAGAGACACTTATGAACAGAGGAAATGAAGTACAGACGATACCGAATTAATTTGCCTAGGCATCTGAACTCACTCAATCCCAATACTAGCTAGAATAAAATAAAGTTTTAAATGCACATTAATGTCTTTTGATATGTTATCAATTATTTCACAGAAAACAGCCAAACTATTTGTACAGTAAAATTCCAAGTTTGCAATAATATTAGAACTTGCTAATCTGTCTCAATTTACTTAACAGATAAAATAAAAATTTCAACATATCAAATCACCCTTATACAAAATTGTCATGCTTCTCAGGAAAGCTAAATCTTATATATTTATTATTTCGGAGTGCTGGGGTTCGAACTCAGGGCCTTGTGCTTGCTAGGCAAGTGCTCTACCACTGAGCTAAATCCCCAACCCCCAAAGTTAAATCTTATAATAGATTTCTGAAATATCGGATAATGCCCAAATTAGTATCTTCACACAAGTCATTTCTAATTGTAAAACCTCAGTTGAGTTTCTGACACGAAGCTGCCTGCTGATCTGGGAAAGGAGGTGCCAAGCGCGCCCCACCCCCATTGCTATTCTTCCGGGGACAGCCTGGCCACTCCAGATGGCCTGTTAGCGGTGGACACAGCGCCGGAGAAACTTCAGCAGACGAGGCGGCAATGTCAGGGTTTTGCTGTGCGTCGCCCCCTCCCCTGCAGTTCCCAGCGCTGGAAGGTGCTGAGAGGGAAGCCGAGGGACGCCCGCCCACCTGCCACCACCTGTTCCCTCCTCGGCCCTGGGCTATAAATTCTCCTCCCTCCAAGATGCAGCGCTCGGGCCGGAGCCGAGCTGTGGAACGGACTTCATCTTCCGGGAAGGCAGGCTTGGGCTTTCCCAGAGGACCGCGAAGGCCTTCCCCGAACCAACCGCCCCAAACTGCTGCAAGGCTTCTGTCTCTTTTACAACTTCGCGCTGGGAAAATGACTTTTTCTTGAGCATCTCCATCCCCTCCATTGGGCAAGGGAAGCGACACCAGCCTGGTCCTCCGGCAGGACCCGCAGGCCGACCCCGCGCGCCCACTGCAGACCGATCGCACCTGAGTCGCTCCGTGACTGTTCGCTGAGAGCCGAGCCCGCGCGCCCGTCCCGAGCTCCGCCCCTCGCGGCTCCGGGCCGGGCATGAAGTCCTGCAAGCCGGGCGGGCCCCCGGGAACGCGCACCGCGGCCCCGGGCGCGGGCGTTGCCGAGTGCGCAGGCGCATGCGCCGGGGCCGGGCGCCTGGAGAGCGCGGCGCGCAGGCGCCTGGCGGCTAACGCGCGCGAGCGGCGCCGCATGCAGGGGCTCAACACCGCCTTCGACCGCTTGCGCAGGGTGGTGCCCCAGTGGGGCCAGGATAAAAAGCTGTCCAAGTACGAGACGCTGCAGATGGCGCTGAGCTACATCATGGCCCTGACCCGCATCCTGGCCGAGGCCGAGCGCTTCGGCTCGGAGCGGGACTGGGTCGGCCTGCACTGCGAGCACTTCAGCCGCGACCCCTACCTGCCCTTCGCGGGCGCCAAGCTGCCGGCCGAGGAGGAGCCGGGAGGCCCGAGGCTCTTCGGCTTCCAGCCCGAGCCCTTCCACATGCCCAGCTAGGGCCGCAGGGCTGGGAAGAAAACCCGGGGACGTGGGCTCAGAACTGTGGGTGCAGCCGTTGTATCGTCTTTCTTCCCCTTCCTATTCTGTGTTTTGTCGATTTCACTGATGAATCTTGTGCGTGACTTTGTTGTGAGAATAGTGTCCCATCCCCTTTTCTGGACCACTTTGAGGGAAAACAAGCTTAAAGTGGGGGGAGGGAGTTAGGTTCTACTGCAGTTTCGGTCCTCAGAGAAATAATCACTTTCTTAAACTTTGCAAGATTGTCCTGTTCGGGTGAAGTTATCTTAGGCGTTGCCTGTGGATGCTGGAAACACCTTCCTGTTGAGTAAATGCATTGTACTCAGCGTACTGTGTGTGCATGCGTTAGAGGCAGACTTTATTTTTTTTGCTAGCATACATGGGCATGAGTGCTCTGTAGTTTTGAAACCGTGTGCACATTATTAAAATATAGATTTTGTAAAATATAAGTAACGTGCGTTTGTTTTTCGTGCCAGGTACCTGCCCATTTGCTGATGGCACTGAAGGCCAAAGATTCGGAATATTTAAATCTAATCTCACCAATCAGCAAATTGCTGTTTTGTAATAGTCAAAAGAGTGTACAAGTAATTGGTTTGAAAGTTTTCTTTGCCAACTTAGAAATATATTTTTGGTGGCTAAGAACATGTAAAATTCAAATAATATTTACCTTTTAAATAACAAGATACAAAGTTCCTCAATAGTTTATTTTCCTTACTAAGCCAGCTACTAAATTCCTTTCAGGTATCTAAATATAATGTATATAGTGATCATGTACATAATACAGATGCATACCTACATATGTGTACACATATCTACAGTGAACATTGGGAGAAATAAAAAATGTTGATTTGTGAATGATTTCCTTTTAATCCATACAAACTGAGTAATAAAGTCTACACTACCACCATGGCTAATTAAAATGGGAGCAAAGTAATTAGGGGTTGAAATTTCTTTTATAAATTTGCTTACCCTTACACAAATAAACCCACCGTCAGTGCGAAGAGTGAGTTGGTGGTCTCTGGCATGGCATGCATGTGGGGGGTTGGCTTGCTCATAAGTGGGAAAAGCAGAACTCTGATAATTTATGCATTTGTAATTTGTCACATCTCAACAATGTCCTCCAAATTCTTTTATTATGGGTTACAAAGCACAATCTCAGATACATTTGCAATTTATCTACAGAGGGTCTCCATTATTTTCTTAGTCATACCTGATTTTCAAAATTCCCTTGGCTTGGAATGCAGGAAACTGTCTTGAATTTCAAAATCACGTGTGTGTCTGTTAAGCCAGGGAGGACTCAGGACTTTGTTTCTTCACTGCAAATGAGAAAGTGAAATGTTTGCCTTCTTGACTCTGGCAACTCTGAGAAGATGCGATGGATGCACCCAGCAGACAGCTGTACAGCTCCAGAAGTGATGATCAAGGGACATTGTGCTGGTCATGGATGATGACAAGATTCTAGGCAGTTGCCTTACTTACTATTTGAGCGCATTAGTTTACTTTTTTAGCCTCCCTGAAAAGCTTCATTAAAAATCCTTGTAGTGCTGGGTGTGGGGGTGCATGCTTGTAATCCTAGTGCTCTGGGGGTGGGGGTGAGATGCTGAGGCAGGAGGATCGAAATTCGAGGCCAGCCTGGACTACCTAGCGAGACCCTATCTCACCCCCCCCCAAATCCTTGTACATTTGAAGAGTTTGAGATGAATAAAATTAGTGCTAACAAATGTGTCTTTCTCAGAGAAGATCTTTAGCCATGTTTGAGGCAGGGTGTCACATTCCCCTCTCTGGTCCATAAATACTGTGTGAAGGGGGACTATACTTTTCATTGTCTCTCTGTAGCTTCTAGTATAGGGCCTTGTGGAAAGTTAAATCTCATACTCTCCTTCCCTTCCACAAAAGAATGAGACTGTATCTCTTAAATACTGAGACTTTATTTAACAGCCTGTTTCTGCCTTTTGGAAATTTCTCAAGACAGTTTAGCTTTTAACCAAATTCCTAAGCTTTCCACCCCATCAGTGTACTATTTCTCCCTCCTTGGGAAAACATTGAAGGAAAAGGAAATGATTAAATTCAGTATTTGCTAACACTCCTTAAACTGTATATTCATAGTGATTTATGAGTTAGGGACTCAGAAAAAGCAAGTGTAAAATTATTTGAAGATTCGCATTATTTTACATTATAGTTTACATTACCAAGTGACCCAAAATTTGCAGCATTTTATACTGTTCTTGTACCTGGGCTCCCTCTTCTCAACAAACCGAGAAGCATTATTAAGCAACTGCTCATACGCAGGCTTCCACATCATCCTTGTCCTCGGCGAGGTGGCCAGGAGCACACACGCATTAATCGCTGTGAAGTCTCATCCAAGTGTAGCTGAACCCTTCAGTAGTGTAGCAGCGTGTGTCATGATAGCTCCTGAGAGGGGGCCTTAAATTAGAAAAGGAAACCTGCCTGGGTTGAGGTTCTAGACCCTCACACAAGAGCCACTCACAAGCTGAGAGGCGGCAATGCTGGGAAGGCTGCCTAGATCGGTGTTCTCAATCCCGACTGCTCATTAGAATCAGGCCTAAGGAGTCTTGACAAAGTACCGGAGCCTGAGGCCACCACCTCCAGAGCTGATTCAAGAGTTCTAGAGTTGTAAATATTCCCCAGGTGATTGTAATTGGCTGCCAAGTTTGAAAACCATTTAATTAAAGGATACGTGCTATGATACCATTAACCTCATTCCTTAGAATTGGTTTTGTTGACCGCCTATTCTTTTGTATTTGTAGATTTTTTTTTTTTTTTGAGACAGCGTCTCACTATGTAGCCCAGGCTGGCCTTGAACTCCATATGTAGCCCAGGCTGGCCTTGAACTCACAGCAGTCCTCCTGCCTCAGCCTCCTGAGTGCTGTGATTACAGGTGTGTGCCACCACACCCAGCAGTATTTGTAGATTTTAGGGACTCACCAGACTATCTTCCTTTTCTTTTCCTTCTTTCTTTCTTCCCTCCCTCTCTTTGCCTTTCCTCCTCTTTCCTTCTTTCTTTCTTTCTTTCTTTCTTTCTTTCTTTCTTTCTTTCTTTCTTTCTTTCTTTCTTTTCTTTCTTTTCTTTCTTTTCTTTCTTTTCTTTCTTTCTATGGTACTAGGGGATGGAACCCAGGCCTTCACATTGAGCTACATCCTCAGCTCCCCTTTTTAAAATTTTTAAATTTTGAGACAGGCTCTTGCTGCATTGCTAAGTTGCCCGGGCTAAGCTTGAACTTGTGATCTGCGTGTTTCAGCCTCCCAGAGTGCTAGGATTATGGGTATGTATCATCATGCCTGCCCACCATTCTACACACCTATGCAGCCAATTTCTTAGATAATGAGGTGACTTTTATATTAATGAAGATCTAAAATTTTTTCTAGATATGAACCATTTGGGGTGTATTTGGGTTGTGTTAGAGCTGCAGGATTCAATAATTAAAGCTCAGTTCACTCAAATTTTGCTGCATTACAGTGAAATCAAAGTGCTGTTTTTGGGCTGAGTTTGGCTAGAGTTGGTTCTCTGCCTCGGCATCACTGAAGATACCTCTTTTCAAGCTTCTGGGTGAAAGAAATATCGAGTCCTAGGGAGACCATAAATACACAAATATTTTGAGCATAAATATATGATGACATACCTTGTCATATATTTATGTATTCCCTTTCTCCTCTCTGTTCTTCCCCCACTTTCAGTACTGGGAACTGAACCCATGGCCTTCACACTGAGTTTCATACCCAGCCCTTTTTTACTGTATATTTTGTTTTGAGACAGGGTCCCTCTAAATCACTGAGTTGCCCAGACTGGGCTCAAACTTGGACTCAATCCTTCTGATTCAGCACCCCCAAAGTGCTGGGAAACCTGGTTATTCTTCTGAATATACTAGGGGGTACAAACTTTAACAGGTATTTTACTGAACTGACACAGGATTTGGGATTAGTTGTTACTTCAAATTGGTAATATATCCCAAAATACCCAAGCTGGAAACAACAACAATAAAAACAAATAACAACAACAATAAAAGAAACCCAACTACTGGGAGCTGGGCCCAATCGTGTGTTCCTGTACAGTATTCCCAGCTACTTAGGAGGTCAAGGTGGAAGGATCACTTGAGCCCAGGAGTTCCAGGCCAGCCTGGGCAACACAGCAAGACCAGAGACCTCTTCTCAAAAACAAAAACCAAAAGCCAGAAAAAAAAAATACAACTACTGGGGAGTAAAAGTTTACCCATACTACCTAAAGTGTGTTTATATTTTTAAGTTTTCTGTGAAATGAGATTTTTTTTTTTTTTTTTTTGTGGTGCCAGGGATCGAATTCAGGCCCTTGTGCTTGCAAGCACTCTAATCACTGAGCTAAATCCCCAGCCCGAGGAAGCAAAATTTTAACAGGAAGCTTGCCTTTGATATGCAGACACAGCAATCCAGAGCCAGACTCTCTTTATCTGGCACTATTGATTTGCCTTAAACCCATGGCCAGGACCCAGGCCCTCAGGACCCTCTGATAGTTTACAGCCCTCCTGAATTACATTTACCAATGCAGCCCTACCTAGTCTTTTGCACAAAACTACAATAAAGGCCCCATGGGGTTGGGGGTGTGATCGGTGGTAGAGCAAGCGCTCAGCATTCTCATGGCTCTGGGTTCGATTCCTAGCACCATCAACAGCAACAAGATAAAGGCCAAGTGCTGTGGCCGACTTTGTTTTCCTGAGCCTCTTTCTGTGCCTCCTTTTTTGGCCACATCTGGCTGGCCACATAACAGAATGAAGAACACTAAACCTGGGAACAAAACAAATCATTAATTCAGAATAAATATGATTTTGTTTAATGAATAAGGAAACAGTCCCTCGCATCTTCTAAATTGCCTTTAAAAGCATCCAGTTAAATTAAATACAGATGTGTAATTCTTATTTATTTCTTCTAATCACAACATTTCCTAACAAAACACAACCTCATCAAATCTTAAAAAAGGAAGCATGACCAGGGACACAGCAAGAATTGTGGAGACAGTGTGATCTACCAGAATCTAGCAGCAAATACTGTCCGAGGAAGTGCACAATTCATTCTGACAAACGTTTTGGCTTAAATGATATTTCAGTATTCAGTCCCATGGAAACCCTTGACATGCATGGTGCAGGGGAATAGAAATAATATCCAACACCCGTTCGTTGTTTTCTAGTAATTGAGGCAAAAAACGCAGTTAATGTAATTCACACATTTCACTGTTAGAATGGCTTTTCCATGAAGATTTCAATAACCAAAAAGGTATTTGAGAAAGTAAGTCGACAGGGGCTTCCTAAGACTATGGAAGCGTATCATGCTCCTGAGCCTTCTGGGACCTGGTGAGATTTCAGGTGGAAGGAAGGCAGGCCAGAAGAGAGGGGAAAAACCTTAATAGGAGGCGTTTAAACCAAGCGCGATGGTGCACGCCTGTAATCCCAGCACTCTGGGAGGCTGAGGCAGGAGGATTGCCATGAGTTCGAGGCCAGCTTGAACTACATAGTGAGACCCTGTCTCAACACCTCCCCCGTTAAATAAATAAATAAAATTTAAAAATTAAAAAAAAATGTAGGAGGCACTTAATTCTGATTAAGTTAGCTGTGGGTGCCGTGCAGCTCCTTATCTGCAGTGCGTATTTGCGTGTGTGTGGGTTGTGTGTGTGTGCACGCCCGCGTGTGCCTCTGTGTTCATTTGTCAGCTTTCGTGAAATCAGTGGGATTTGTATCCGGACTTGATGTAGCTGAGAATGCAAAAGTAAAGACCGAAAGCTGTGCTCCTGTTGGAGGGCCCCTATCCGTCTGTCTTCCTACAGTCGATTCATTTGAAGGGAGGCCGCGGGCTGGCGCGGGGCGCAGCTCCGTTAGGGCCCAAGCGGTTCGCGTCGCCCAGAACCGCTCAAGCGGCGGGGAGCGGAACTCGCAGGGGAGGCCGCGCCGCGCGGCACAGCTGCCCTTTCCGCGGGCGCGGATCCTACGCGCAGGCATCAGTGTTGTCCTAGGCTACCGTCAGGGCTGACCATTCTCCTGCAGTCGGATTGATTTATTGATCTCGATGCTGAAGATCAAACCCAGGGCCTTGTGCATGCATGGTAAGCGCGGGCTCTACTGCTGAGCTGATCCTTCAGCCTCTGTTTATTATTATTATTTTTGTTCTTCTTGTTGTTTGCTACATATCGCCTTGGAAAAGAAATTCCACCATTTTGTGCTACTCTTCTAAGGAAAAGCAAAGGTGGGGGGCAGGGAGCAAGGAAAAAGGAAATTTTAAAACAAAGTAAGTGACCAAGATGCATCATGTACAGGTACAAAATAAATGTGATGAATATGACCATTGTATGTAAAACGTACCAATACATGTTCTTGGTTTAAAAAAAAAAACAAAAAACACAGTAAGTGGGGCTAGGGGTTTAGCTCAGTGGTTAGAGTGGTTGACTAGCAAGGGCAAGGCTGTGAGTTCAATCCCTGGCATCAAAGAAACAACAGAGTGACTGCTTTGGAGAATTTTTCTTATTTATTTATAACAGGAATTATTTATGATTACTTATTTTGTGGTGGTACTGGGGATTGAACCCAGGCCTTTCACATTTAGCTCATCCCCAGTCCTATATTTATTTACTTTATTCTATTCTTCGGTGCTGGAGATCCAACTCAGGGCCTTGCACTTACGAGGTGCATGCTCTGTCACTGAGCTAAATCCCCAAGCCTATTTATTTAATTATTTAGAGACAAGGTCTTGCTAAATTGCCCAGGCTGGGCTCAAACTTTCGATTCTCCTGCTTCAGCCTCCCAGACTGCTAGGATTACAGGTATGCGTTCCCACACCTGGCAGGAGAAAAATATTTTAAGTATTTGACTTGCAATTTAAAAAATTGCTATTTTTTTGGTGGGGAGTCTCAAACTTTTCATAAATATCTACTTATTTATCCTGCCTGCCATCCTGAGAAGTCTCAAATATTTTATTTACCTTAAAGAAACAAGGAATTTCCCCATAGTTATAGAAAAATTATAGAACATGTCTGATATCCATCTGAATTATTAAAATTTCCCTTACAATTCACCTAAGAACTCTTAGAAATAAGGAGCTTTCTTATTATGCAAGATAAAAATCTTGGCAGGGAGGCAATGAAGGGGGGCAAATCAACAAACTCAGTGCTAAGGCTTGCAAAAACTTACTGACAGATGAGAAGAGACTTTTGAAAGCAAAATTCTGAAAAAACAAAACTTAATTTACCAATGTTGTGATAAAAGAATACAGTTGCATTCAA
>PVJO010006012.1:0-92837 GCA_004026905.1 Hystrix cristata | reverse complement strand
AACATATAGACCTACATATGAAGAGTCAGCCTTATGAATGCAAGTATATAATCACGTACATAAAAATCTAAAATTATTTTAGAAGTAAATGTTGCTTAAGAAATTGAGAGTATGGGGCTGGGAATTTAGCTCAGCGGATAGAGTGCTTGCTAGTAAGTGCAAGGCCCTGAGTTTGATCCTCAGCACCAAAAAAAAAAAAAAAAAAAAAAAAAAGAAAAAGAAATTGAGAATAAGTGAATTGTGGCAAATAATCACATTAGGCTTGTTGCTGTTAGCCATAAATTGGGTTTCTAAATGTAGTCCAATAAGACTGTCTCTGTACTTGATCACTTTTTCCGCTTATCCTTTACTCATTCAAATTTTCCTTCATTCTGAAGCCATTTATCTTGTACCTGTTTTTTTTTTTTTTCCCAGCTCTCCTCTATTACTAAGTTCAGAGAATGAAAATTTAGGAGGAAAAGAAAAATCTTAGGAGTCTTATTTTCTTACTAAAATGAAACCGCATATTAGATACAGCTTTATTCATTATGTCTTTCAAAACGAAGATTAAAAGACACTTCCACCAGCAGGTTTGGAAGGGTAATATTAGTGGATACCAAATAAAGGTTGAAAATTACATGCATGTCTGCCAAACTATTGAGCAATGAATCTCTGGTAGCTCATTATTATACATCTGTTATCGTCTAGCTCTCAGCTATTTTCCATACAACATTGGGTGAGGTGTTGTGCAACAAATAGTAATTACCTGCTGACTGTCAGAACATCCTGTGTAACCCTGTTAATCAGCGGCGTTTCATCAAACTTAAACAATGGGCAGGAGAAATATTGAAACTCTCAAGCACTTACCCTAGGGTAGAAAATAAGCAATTAAAAATACACAGCCTTTTATGAAGCGAGGGCTAACCAAGTGCAAGTTCGTGGGCGGACAAACATCAAAGAAAAGCAAATTCAGATTTAGGGAAGGAGAGACTATTCAGAACACTATCGCTTACGGAGAACTCTTTGGCCATACTATTTGCAAACATGTAAAGGGCAAACAAAGTAATTTTGTCTCTTATGAAACAGTAAGCAAAGATAGAAAGAACAGTGTGTGAAGGAGTTTGATGAGTGGGAGATGATCAGACTTAGCAGGAAGTGTTTGATCACAGAGCTTCTAAGACAGAAACCAGCTAGTCAGCACATCTCAATAAGAAAAACAAATCCAAGATTCTAAAACTATCTGAATTTTTCTACATATTTCAGTGTGTTTTCTATAGACAACAATTTGATAATATCCTCATGTGTAAGTAAATATGCATGTGTGTGATAAATAAACAAGTTATTTATTGAAAGAATTGTTCATTTCTAAAATGATGGAGAATTTAATTCGTGCTAGTTTTACCCTATCCATCACTGTTTTAAATTTATTGTCTTAGTATTTTTAACTCTTTCATCAATAGCGTTCTCAAATTTTAGTGTCCACAAAAATCGAATGAGAAGCTCTTTAAAATGCAAATGGCTAGGTTTCTCCTGAGACAGTTTGAGTTGGAAGACACAGTGCAGGACCTCCTGTTCATTTGTCTTTTTAGCCACTACGTCATCTTCAGAATAGCCACGAGAGCAAATTAAAGAGATAGTCAACAAAGAATAAATAAATTGGTAAAAGGTCATGAGGCAACATTGGAGACCCAAGTTGATTTGAAGAAGATCAAACTTTGTAGTGGTATCAGTTAAAAACTTTGTCTTTTTTCTTCAGCATTTCTCTGTGATCCAGTCGTGAAAGAAAAGGGAGGATGTTGTAGAATCAATCCAGAGATAAATGTTGACTGACTGAGTGTGGGAAAAGCAATAGGATTTGAGTGATTCAGTGAAGAAAAGAGATAGAAGAAAAATCTAATGAGCTATGGAAATGTGAACTAGTAATTACTGATATGAAAAGGACTTGTATCAATATTGAAGTAAAAAAAAAACTAGAAAAAATTCAGAAATGATAGTCTTTGAATCTGAAAAGTAGTGTTCTGCAAGCATCCATTTTTAGACATAAGCAATATGTAATTAGAGTTCATAAGAAAATATATAAATGTCAAGGTACACAAATATTAATATCTCTAATATATTACAAAGGTACACACATAGAAAGTGGAGAGTTAAAGTAAAGATCTTCTGTTTATGGTGGTTTCAGGATTATTGTCATCATTTGTCATAATACTTGTGGAAACAGTGCGAGGCTTTATGCCAATTTTATGTAGAATACCAGACCTTAAGTGATTTTGACATGAGTATCATGAGACTTTTCCCTTAATTTTCTAGAAATAATTATAGATGACTCAAATAACAATAAATAAATCACAATTTTTATTGTAACTTTTAAAATTCAACTTCATTTTACTCTATCACTGGAAAAAATGAGATTGTTGGATATGAATGTATGAAAGACAAGAGACTATTTTAACGTATTGAGATGGATAACATGGGTCTCACTCATATTTCTCTGGAAAACATACTCCAAAACTGTGAATTTTTACCCTGGAAATTGTAAGAAAGGAGAGCATGATCATTTGCATCAAGATTGCTTTTCCAAATAAAGAAGTTAGTAAGATGTGGGTCACTGCATTGTAAATACATTTATAGCAAAATTTTTCCAAGTTCAGAGCCATGTTGAGATAACATACACCTCAAAGTTTCTAAAATTATAACACTTTTTAAAAATACTTTTGTCAAAAAAATGCTTTTGTCACTGAAAATCCAGTTCTGCATACTGTTTCACTTCAAGCTTAAAAAGAATCTGATATCTAAGTTAAAAAATTCAAAGGAAACGTAATGATGTTAGACACAGGTACTTCTTCTGGCGAGGAAATATTCATAAATCTGTACTATTTTCTATTTTCTGGAAAAATATAACTCCAATAAAGTATCTGTGACTAACAACTATTGACTCAGTAATTGCAAATGAAATGATCTATTTTTAATAACACGAATGAGTGGGAAATTTAACTCATTAACTCTAACTGTACTTAATTTAAAAGTTGAAGACATCATTGGACAATTTCATTTAGTAGATATTTATAATAATCAGATGGGATGACTTTGTGGATTTTGCATTAGTGTTTGAGATTGCACCACAACTGCACATTTGCTTTCATAGTTAAAAAACAGGATGGGGAGTGGTAGCCTTTATATTGTAGGTACATTCTGAAATATGAGGTTCATCCTTTGAACTCATAAATTATTACAAAGGAAAAATGCTCACTCCCAAGACCTTATTTTTAAATTCCTGATTGTGATTCTAAATTTTTGTTATTTAAAAGATAAAATGTGAGGATATAATTCTGATTAGTATAAAGTTTGTGAAGTTAAGATTTTTTCCAAGGGAGTCAAGACGAAAGTAGTTTGTATAGCAGCAAAACTGTGGTCTAATCCTGAAAAGAAAAACTTCTATACACAGAACCAACTTCCCCTCAAAGTACTATACTAGGTGACTTTGTTGGCAGCCCTGAAAGAAATGTTTGAGATGCCTATTCTGTGGAAAGAGATATATTTATAATTTTACTACCTCAGAACTTTTTGGTCAAAATATATTAACAAAAACATTGAATATTCTTGAGTCATATAAAATTGCTTTACAAGATGTTTTTCTCTGAAAATATTCTTTTTCTGTGTAGTTGTGGACAAAAAGATTAAAACAAATTTTACCCAAAATAGTTTCTTTTGAAATACATAAAGAATTTTTTTATGAGCTTTAAAGTTCAACTTCTTGTCACAATTCAGTTACTCATTCCTCTGATGTATTCATTGTCACAGTTTTATTATCATTTTAAAGCAGTTTTATGAACACAAACAGGCAACTGCAAGTCATAAATAAATATGATGGTAGAAATGCTTTGATTTTAAGAGGTGGAGAAGAATAGAGACATAAATGGAAGTAACCCCAATTTTGAGCACTTCTTGTGTACAATACATTGCTATATATAATTGGTATGAGAAGTATATGTGTGTTGTGTATTCACATAACATAATATCATCAGTATTCAAGTCTCCTGAATTTGGGAAATTAGATCTCATTTTACATAATATAGTAAGCTGAAGAATAGAAGAAAAAAGCTAGTTTAAGATACAGGGTAATAAAGGAGTACAGACCCACATTCAGGTCTGTTTGATTCTAAGAATGGCTTTCTTGACATTTAGATTCAACATCTTTGCTTCATCTATCCACATTCATTTGGAGGTCTTCAAAGTCAGCCAGTTTCCATTGAAATGTCTTCTCAGTATATTCATGTCTCTCTTTGCCCTGTGTTAAGATCTGGAATGTTATCATCTTTGCTTGATTCATTGCAACTCACTCTCCCTTTCTACTTTAAGTTATTCTTCTTGTTTTCTTCAGATATATAACTTTAAAAATAACAATGATAAAAAGAAAAAATAACACTTATATGAACTAATGTACAGTAAGTCTCCCGACTTACAAACATTCGTGTTGCGAACTTTCACAGGTGTGCTGTATAACACTCACTATGTTGGATCCTGGATACAAATGAAACCAACTTACACTCTCCCAGAATGGAGCTTGTCCCTAAATTGGAGCCTTTCTGTGATCAGTTATTTACCTGCCTGCCTTAGTTGACAGGGTGACATTTCCTCTTAGAAGCTGATTTTCATTTATATTTTCTTCTTTATTTTTTGTTTCATATTTTTTGAAATCTAGTAAACTACTCTTATTTACAGTGCACAGTGGGATGAGGAAACATATGTTGGTATTTGTGAAATCATCACCATGGTCAAGATAATAAATATCAGCCCCTAACGTTTCCTCATGTCCCTTGTCATCTGGCCTTCCCGCCCCTCCAGAATGCCTGCTGTGACACTCTTGGATCTGGTTTATGACAATGTACTTGAAGTTTAGGGCGAGTCACAGTGCAGCTAACTTTATAAAAGTCCTCGTGTTGTCACAATGAATTCCAAACTCTTCTGTGCATGAGAGATTTTTGAGATCTAACATCAGTTCTAAGATTTTATTTGGAAAATGCCCCAAATAAAGTTAAACGGACAAGACAAATGAAAGAGAGGTCAAGATTGCTGTAATAAGGTGAGAAATGAAGCTCAATGCTGGTGAAACGAAAAGCAGAGAGTTTCTCAGTGCTGGATTAAACTAGTGGAAAATTATTGGAGGATATTAGGGTAGAGGAGGATGAACGCGATTGGGCCATTTGGATTGGTTTATTAAAGTCAGGTTCTACTATCCCAGAGACTAAGAGATAGAGACTTCCTTCCTTCCTTGCTCCCTCCCTCTCTTCCTTCCTTCCTTCCTCTCTTCCTTCCTTCCTCCGTTCCTTCCCTCTCTTCCTCCCTCCCTTCCTCCTCCCTCTCTTCCTTCCTTCCTCCCTCCCTCCTTCCTTCCTTCCTTCCTTCTTTCCTTCTTTCCTCCCTTCCTCCCTTCTGTCCTTTTTAACTTCCTTCTTTTTTCCCCTCTTTATTTCCTCCTTTCTTTTTATTCTATTTTTTTTCTTATTTATCTGTTAAGGCAGACTTTGTAGGGACAGGAAATTGAGTAGGAATAGGGGGAGAGGAAACATGGAAAGGGGAAGAAGTAAGAATGATTAAGATGTAGTATGTATATGTAGCAATTCCTCACAATTACAATTATTCTCTCTTGTAAGCCTATACACACACACACACAGACACACACACAGACACATATATTAATCGTATATATTCCTGATGTACATTTGTACAATGTGATGTTTTGAAATACGTCTACATTATGGAATGGCAAAATCAAACATTAACATATGTATTGCCCTGCATACCTCTTATTTGTAGTGAGGACACACATTTCCCATCAACTGACTCAACAAAGGCACCAAAACATGTGAAAAATACTCTCCTCGACATTTTCAAACAGCAGATTGCTGTTAACTGTAGTCTCTGATAGCTATGGTTTGGATAAAGTTTGACCCCAAGGTTTATGTGTTGAAACTCTGGCCCCCAGGATGGTGGCCCTGGGAAATGGGGCGGGGTGTCCTGGGAGGTTCTCCGTGCAAGGTGAGCACTACCCTTGGGAGAGATTGAGACAGCTTGTAGGATTTTTGAGCTTTTCAAGGATAGAATGATTGTTATGAAAGCGAGGCCCATCCCTGAATTACTCTTTGACCTCTTGTTGGATGTTGGGCATGCTCATCCTGCATGTATTCCTGCTACTGTAAAAACATCATCCATGATGTCCTCACCAGAGCTGAGCTCATGCTGGTGTGGGCCTTTGAAGCTGCAGAACTATGAGCTAAATGAGCTTTTCTTCTTTGTAAAGTAGCTTGTATGAAGTATTTTGTTCCAGTAATGGAGAATGTACTACTATGCTAAGTACTATAAAAAGAAAACAATTTTATTAATAGTAGGTATTAAAAAATTGGAATAAATTTATCCAAGAGTGTAGAAGTCCTATACATTTAAATTATAAAAGATGAAAGAGAGAAATCGAAGAAGACACACATATAGGAAGCTATTCTGTGTTCATAAATCAAAAAAAGAATATTGTCAATGCCTATACCACACAAAATGATCCATAGGCTTGGTGCAATCCCAATCAAAATTGTGATGAAATTTTATATATAATTAGGAAAGACAATCCCCAAATTCTTAAGTATAGAAAAAGACCCAAATAGCAGAAGCAATCTTGAGAAAAAGGAACAAAGTGAAAGACATCACACCTCTTGATTCTGAATAATGTTGCAAATCTATAGTAATAAAGACAGCGGAGTTCTGGCATAAAAAAAAAATGGATGCAGAAGGATGGAACAGAATAGAGCCCAGAAATAAATCTACACAGAGACCATCAACTGAGTTTCAACAAAAACACTAAAAACACACAACGGTGAAAAGGCAGGTCCACTCAATGAATAATGTTGAGATCGATAACTACATATTCACATGCAGAACAATGAAATTAGTCCCTCATCTCACACTATATATAAAATCAACTCAAACAGATTAAAGACAAACATAAGAATTAAAACTATAAAATTATCAGAGAAAAATACAGGGGTGAAACCCCATGATACTGATCCAGGTGCTGTGTTCCTTGGAGACTGTACTTCACAGAGTGGCTTCCAGGTCTTTGAGAAAGGTGTTCTTACCTTGCAACACTGACAGGAGCCTGGAAGAAGATTTATATCTCAGAGAGGTGGAGAAAGCATTTACAATAACCGATTTTCTAAACCAACTTCGAGGAAAGGAAGATTGTGAAGAAACATCTCTAAATGTGGTCAAGTCGAGGGGAACTTTAAGGCATTCTGATCACTGCCACTACACTTCGGTGCTTCACCTCTCTGTCACGTAGTTCTTCAGCCAAATTGCAAGTGTTGTTAAAGTGTATAATTTTAGTAGTGTGTGACTAATAAAAAAGAAAACTAAGTGGCCAATGGACTTCTGAAATAATGCTTAACTTTTCTAGTAACCAAGGAATTGACAAATGGGCCTTATTATAGTTACCATTTCACTCCCAGGGTGACAATAGTGATAAAGTCTAAAAATACAACATGTTGAAGGAGATGAAGAACAAAGCGGTCATATACAGCTGGTAAGAATAACACTTGTAAAAAGGTGTTTACAAGACAATTTTGAGTTAAAGCATATCTAGTGAGGCAATCAATGTCTCACTATAGATATGTATAAAGAAACATTCACTAATCTTCAAAGAGCTATGTATAGCTATATATGGAAAAAACATCTATTATAGAAAGAAAAAGAGGGAAACAACTAAGGAACTTAAATATTCAAAGTAAAAAATGATAATGTTACTTTTAACCACTGGAAATATGTATGGCAGAAAAAATAATTGAACTTTGAATTGCTTATCAGTATGGTTAAATCTCCCACATATTAAGTAAAAAAAGTAAGTTTCAGAAGACTATGTACAGGATGATGTTTTATGTAAATGTATAGCATTTACAAATGAAATGACATTATAAATTGTTTACAGAAACATCTAAATTAATACATTTGACCAATAAATAAATCAAAATATAATATACAGTACTTTTGCAGGAAGAAAAAAAGACCATAATGTTAAGTGAAATAAATCAGACACACAAGTTTAAATGTCACACAATTTCTCTTATATGAAAAACCCAAAATACTGTATAAATAAAGAGCAAAATATAATGTAATAGGATACAGGTGGACAGATCTTTTACAAAAGGGAAAGGGATGAATAGATGGAGGAAATATGGAGGGAAGGGAGTGGGGGGATAAAAAAAGAATTAAGATGTGTTATGTTCCTGTATCATCTCCCCATGATGAATGTAATTATTATGTACTATAAACATGTATTAATAAAAATAAAAATTAAAAAAAGAAAGTGGATTTCAGAAAGTGTAGGTAAAAGCTTCACTCTTCACTTGTGATTATCAAAATATCAATCATTCATTAAAATCTGAGTTAACTTTAATTGGCTTTTATGTAAATTTGAGGGCAATTTGCATTTTCAGTGGAAAAATAAAAAATTGGATACCAAATCATATATATAATCTGTGCACATTTGCACATATGCACATATGCACATTTTAAGCCATTTGGGATATCTATACCTAATATAGGTGTGTACATATATGCATAAATCAAAATTATACAGATAGACCACAAAAATACAGACTTGAGATTCTACTTTTTATTTAGATATTTAGATTGTTCCCTTAGAAGAAAAATAAAACTTAATTCATTGTGTCAAAACAGAAAAAAATTGTCCGCGTGTGTGCGCGTTTGTGCCCGCGCAAGCGTGTGTGTGTGTGTTTACTATAGAATATATATATTCAACACAACGTCTCTGAAACAGAGAGGGGAGTCAGAGTCAAGGAGCTCCACTAGGCTAGAGCTATACTTGGGATAATTCCTGACACTAAAATATAAAAACAAGATGAATAACAGAGTGGAAGGCATTTGGCTGACAATAAAAAATGAAAAATAAATTTGTATATGAAAGTTAATGATGTATTTAAAAACTATAAGTCTATTAAATAGGATCTTGTCTTCCTAATGAGCATGTTTAAGGCTTCACAAATATAAACTACTCTTAAATTTTTAGAACATTAACTTATATAGCCCTTTCAAAGGTAGATAGCAAATATTTAGAAACATATATAAAGCTAAGCATTTTTCTGTTTGGCTCAATGAATTCAGTTTTATTTTTATCCTAAGGGAACATTCTAAATAAAATAGTAGCATCTCCAAGTGCATGTATTTGTGTGGTTTATCTGTATGATTTTGATATATGTATATAGGTACACACATATCAGCTATAGATTCCTCAAATAGTTTAAAATGTGCATGAACTTTTGTAGCTGCCAAGAAATTGTATAAATAATAGTTAATTTTTTAAAGTTGATCTTGTCTCCAGATATAGTATCTATTAATATTTGAATTATTACTTGTAAGTTATTTATTATAAATAGATTTCTTAGGTTTCTTTTAATATCTGATCCTATGTATATATTATTTATGTAAATGCCAAATTCTTGGAGGTACATTTCTGTATAAGGAAGTTTTATTTGTCCAATCCCTGGGTTCCACTTTACCTATCCTAGTAAACTTTACATGAATGTTAACTATGATGATAGATAAAGATGCAGTCTTGGGACGCGAGGAGAAAAAAAAAACTCACATCAATTAAAAGTTTGCTACAGATTCTATCATCTAATTGCAAGCCATCTTAAATTTGGGCTGTATATATTTTATTATATTAACTAAAACCCTTAATCTACCTATAAAATCTACCTATGATAGCCGTAACAATTAAGAGTAATGTTTTCTGTTTTGTAATAACAAGAATAAGATAACAATAATGCAACAACCAGCATTGGAGTGTTAATAATCGATCTGGCAGTATTCTGATATCTTAGAAGTACTGTCTGACTTAGTCCTTATGATGAACCTCTAACGTGACCACTGTGATCATCTGTTTGTATCTGACACAGAAGGAGTTTACGATGCAGTGGCGTTTTTTAAAACTTGCCCAAGTGGCACAGCTTGCCAATGTCAGAGCTGGGATTTTGAAGTCTGGTGACACTTCTTAGGGCTGCAAGGTACTTTATTGGCTCGCTATTTGCAAAGGAGGTCTTTGTCATTTTCTTCCAAAAAAGACTATGTGAAAATTTCTAAAACTAAAGAAAAAGTTGACTTGGAGTTTTCAAGTAGCTTCTTTAGGACCTTAAAACAGTAATACTTCAATCAGGAACTTCTTTTTTAAAATAATAGCTTTCCAGTTTTGTCCCCTAATCTTTTATTTTTTCATTTTTTCATTCTCCTACGGTGGAACTCGATTGGAGAAAAATCTCAGTTCGGTAGTCTGCTCTCAAAAGAATACCTACTAAAAGCAAAGAATGTTTAAAAGAATAAATCCTTTTGTTCCCTCTTTGACAAAATATAGAAGTATGCTACAATGAAAACCCTCAAGGGAATAGCTGGCAAAAAGGGGAAAAGAAGCCAAAACCTATTAAAAAGTAATAGAAGCTTGAATTTTTTCCAAGATAAATCAAGTGTATTTCATCTAAAGTACAAAGCTCTTTGATGGGAGTTATTGGAAGACAGGTTGCATAATAACAAAAATAACTGGAAACTTCCGACATTATGTAGGCAGCTTATGAAAGACACAGCGATGAATCATAGCTGAGTACCTAACTACGTACGGAACCAGTCCAGTCCGTCCTTCACTAGAGCACTCTGGAAAAACAATTAGGAATGAAGACAAATTCTCTTTGAATAAAATACAGGCAATATCTGTGAGTTTTTAAGGGCAAAATATCACAGGAGCAAAGAACAAAAATGGATCCCCCCAAAATTAATTCCCTCAAATAAACACAACCGATATTTTCACATGTATCCTTCTAGCCATTTTACTGTGCAAGCATTGCACGCACACGTGAATAAGAATGAAACAAAATCATACTATATTTGACTTATACTTTTAAAACTTTTTTCATTTAGTTCTGTATGGTGTGTACAATAAATAGTTAATATTATTTAATGACCAAATACAATATCATTGCACCTCGTATCATGTTTTAAGCATGCTGTAAGGTATCACTAGCTATTGGATTGTCCATTAACATAAACATTCAAAAATTATTGCCATTATAGCTAATTCTTTAACTGTGTTCGTTAATCTAATTGTATATTTTAGCATTTTAAAGATACTACAATACACTAATTGCAACAACGATGTAAATTTAAGACTTAATGAATCAGACACTGATGTTAAATATACTTTAACACATATTATGCAGCAAGCACCACAGATTATGTCTTTTTTAAAATTTTATTTTATTTTAATGGTACATTTTAGATGTACATAGTGATAACATTCATCATAGGGGATTTGTACCTGTACACGACATATCTTGTTGCTTCTTTTTTCCCATTTCCCTCCCCACACCCCCTTCTCCCTCCCTATTTACAAAAGCTTTGTTTCCATTTTTTTCCTTCCATTTCTTATTTCTCTTGTTCTCTATTCTGTTCCCCCTCCCTTGTTCCCTTTCCCATTTAGACATTTCCTTCCCTTTCCCAGTATAATACATTTTAGTCTTTATTTACACTTTTGATTTCTCACACCAGAGAAACTATGCAGTATTTAAACATGTGTGTCTGATTTATTTTACTTACGAGTATGGTCTCAAGATTCATTCATTTACCTAGGACTATCTCAAGTTTATTATTCTTTATGGCAGAGTAGTACTCCATTGTATAAAAAAAAACACATTTTCTTTATCTATTCTGTTGTTGATGGGCATTTGGGTTGTTTCCAAGATTTAGCTATTACAAACTGTGCTGCTATAAACATGGGTGTGCATATATCCCTGCGGTATAATGATTTTAATTCTTCTGGGAAGATACCCAGCAGAGGAATAGCTGGGTCAAATGGAATCTCTAGTCCTAGTTCCCCGAGGAATCTCCACACTGATTTCCATAGTGGTTGCACCACCTACATTCCCACCAACAGTGGAGAAGGGTTCCTTTTTCTCCACAGCCCCTCCAGCATTTGTTATTGGCTGATTTGTTGATAATAGCCATTCTTTCTGGAGTAAGATGGAATCTCGGTTGTTTTAATTTGCATCTCTCGAATGACCAGTGATGTAAAACGTTTTTTCATATGTCTGCTTGCTGTTTCTACTTCTTCATCTGAGAAGTGTCTATTCATTTCAGTTGCCCACTTTTGGATTGGGTCTTTAAATTTGGGGGGGTCTGATTTTTTTGAGTTTTTTATATATTTGAGATGTTAGTCCTTTGTCAGAGGAATAGCTGGCTAAATTTTTTTCCCACTCGTGGGTTGTCTCTTTGCTCTGTTGGTATTTTTTTTTTTTTTCTTTGCAAAGGCTTTTTAATAAAATCAAATCCCAGTTGTTGATTCTTTGTGATATTTCCTGGGCAACTGGGGATTTGTTCATAAAGTCCTTGCCTACACCTACGTCTTCAAGAGTTCAACCTATTCTATCTTCCAGCAGATTTAGTGTTTCTGTTTTAATATTTAGATCTTTGATCCACTTTTACTTTACCTTAGTGCATGGGGAGAGATATGGGTCTAGTTTTAACCTTTGGCATGTGGAGAGCCAGTTTTTCAAGCACCATTTATTAAAGAGGCTGTTTTTCTTCCAGTGAGGTTGTTTGGCCCCTTTGTCAAAGATAAGGTGACTGAGAGTGTTTGGACCTGTTTCTTCATCTTCTAATCTGTTCCATTGGTCCTGGGGTCTGTTTTTGTGCCAGTACCATGATGTTTTTATTACAGTAGCTTTGTAGTATAGTTTTAGGTCAGGGATCCCACAGATTATGTCTTGAGAAATATAATTTTTTGGGAAGACTCATTAATCTAATTCAAGTGCTGAGTAGAAATGAGGATATCCTCAGGATATCCTTACTTGTCTTTCTTTTACATTTTGATCAAATTGTGTTGAAGTATCTTTGTTCCTTTTGCAGATTCACATTCTGCAAATGGAATTCACATTCCAAATACCAGTTAGCAGGCAAAGCTAACCTCGAGGTCACCTAGCAAGGCTGGCTGCATCTGTAGCCTTCCATTTTTCAACCGTGCATTTAAACATACTCACAGTGCCATTGACAGCCTGCTTTCTTCTCTGCTTTAATATGCTTTTCACAACTTACAATTTTACCTTCAGTATTAATACCTTGAGATAGAGCTAGCTACTCCCCAGATAAAGTGTCCTTTTAGTACAACCACCGATATTATTCCCTTGTGGTCTTATTTTTTCAATTATTAAACAATATGAATTTTACTTTCTTCTTGAATCTGCCACGGTTTCATGTAGGTTATTCAGAATCTTCTATAAGGGGACTGTCATTTAATTTCTATTGACCTTGTACTATATTGATTTTTACTTTATATAAAATTTTGTTATGGAAACAAAAAGATTATATAAAACCCAGTGTTTTATAGTAACACTATTTACAATAGCCAAAAGATAGAAAAAACCTAAAGTTTTGCAATGAATGAAAGAAGAGGAAAATATGGTATATTCACGCAATGGAATTCAACCATGATGATGAATGAAGTACTGACACATGCTGTCAGGTGGCATAATCTCAAAATCATGTTAAGTGAAAGAAGTCAGATAACGCAAAAGTTCACATATTATATTGTCACATGTATATAAAATATCTAGTGTAGGTGAATTCATAGATCAGAAAACAGATTATTGATTGCCAAAGACTGAGAAAAAAGAAAAGTAGGAAAGACTGATGAAAGAATACACGCTTCTCATTTGGGGTAACAAAAATATTTTGGAACCATTTAAGAGTAGTGATTGCAAAAATAATGTGACTATATTAAAGTCCATTGATTGTGCATTCTAAAAAGGTTAATTTTATGATGCATGAACTTCATTGCAATTAATAAGAACAATTCATGTACAGAAGAATTTGGGAGCAAATATTTATAAAGTATCATCAGTAAATTATTATTATTATTATTATTTTTGGTACTGGGGATTGAACTCAGGGCCTTGCACTTGCGAGGCAAGCACTCTAACCACTGAGCTAAATCCCCGGACCCTCAGTAAATTATTGGCTTCTTTTTCAAAATCATTTTATCAGGCAGTTATTCCAATACTCATGAGGCTGAG
Organism: Hystrix cristata; assembly: GCA_004026905.1. NCBI lineage: Eukaryota > Metazoa > Chordata > Mammalia > Rodentia > Hystricidae > Hystrix > Hystrix cristata. The sequence continues at coordinate 78,741 of PVJO010006012.1, read as the reverse complement.
GCAGGATTACAAGCTCGAGGCCAGCCTGGGCTTCGCAGCAACACATCGTCTCAGAAATACAAAATAATAACATTAAATATTCATTTTACATACACAAATTAGAGCTGAGTGTATGTAAAGGGCAAAGGAATATTATGCTTTTTAATACAATGCTGAATGTCCAAACAGTTTAATCAGATCATTCATCAAGTTAAATATTCAACACTTTCTGGGATAGAAAAGTGACAGTGAAAAACAAGTATCAACTAAATTTACCACACAGTGACACTGGGCCATTGTTTTTGTTGTTATTATTTCCGATTTCTGGGAGGTTTCTCAGGTATTATGATAAAATATTTGATTTCAGTTGGTAAAAGTGTCACCTCTTAAAGTGAAGATTGAAAATAGCTTTCTAAAACAACAGGACTTTTTCTCTGATGCCTTTTTAAAAAGGAATATTAAAAATAATACTCATAATGCACTAAAAGCAAATTACCACAACTGCTTTCACTCACTAGTCAGTTCGGTCCCTTTCGATGAGTTCTTGTAAGAGGGGATTTTGGGTGAAGGTCTTTCATAAAGTTGTACTGTGGATGAAAAGGCCCCGAGTTTTCATAGGCCAGATCCAGTCTCGTCTATGTATCTGTCATAGGAGTGCCTCGTTACCTTCTTCTGCATTATTGTGATGTTTCCTTTCTTTCTTTTTTTTTTTTTTTTTTGTGGTGCCGGGGATTGAACTCAGGGCCTTGCACTTGCAAGGCAAGCACTCTCATCACTGAGCTAAATCCCCAGCCCCTGTTTCCTTTCTGATACACACAAAAACTAACCCCCCAGAAAGTTGAAGTCATCTGTAGATGATACTAAATAGAGCTGGGTAATTTATTAAAGTAAGAAATAATAAATAGAAGGCTACATTCTTTGCTGGAGTAACATAACTGTTTCAGCAGAATATGTCAGATGCTCGCCCCGGGAGTTGGAGTATATTACAAAGGTAGTATTAGAGCTGCAGAACTTCCAGTTCTTTCTGCCTCTCTTTTGTGTTTAGACAATAACAACATTTCAGCTACTAAAGCGTACTTTTGATTTAACAACTTTTCTTCTCTGCTTTTTATAACACTGTTGAGCTAACGAGGAAATGGGGAAATGACAAGAATCCGATAAACACAAATTTAGCACATTTATTTCTACATATAAAAAAGGAACATACATCACAGCAAAGTGGCCTTTATTTCAGAAATACAATGTTAGGCTAGCATTTAAACAACATTCAGTGTAATTAAGCAGAATAATAAAGTATAAAGAAAATCATACACTGAACTTAATGGAAGGGTAGATGTTTGCTAGAATTCAACATCCACACTCGGTAAAACTCTCGGCAAAGTGAAGACACAGAAGAACTTCCTCAGCCTGGAAAAGACAATTAGTTTCCCGGAGCTGCCTTAATAGACTCCCCAAACTGGGTAGCTTAAACAACAAAAGCTTACTGTTTCGCAGTTCTAGATGCCAGATCTCCAATATTCAATGGTGTCAGCAGGGTTGGTGCCTCCTTTGGGCTGTGAAGGATAATCTGTGCCATGTTTCCCTCCCAGTTTTTGGCAGCCTCGGACATTCCCTGGCTTATAGAAGGTTTCTTGCCCCAAATCTTCTTTCCTGTGTGGGTGTCTTTTTCTGTGTCCAACTTTCCACTTTGTATAAAGTCGCAGTTGTATTGAATTTAGGCTTACTACTGTAACCTCATTTCAACTTGAGTATCTGCAGACATCCTATGTTCAAATAATGTTGCATTTACCAATGGATTAGAATTTAAGCATGTTATTTTGGAAGAGCACACTTTAACTTGTAGTAAACAACTGTGAAAACTTTCAGCTCACATAAAAGTTAGTGGTGAAAACAGGAATGATTTCCCTCTGAGTTCAGGAGCAAGGCAAATCCCTTTTCCAGGGATTTGGGGATTTAGCTCAGTGGTAGAGTGCTTAGCAAGCACATGGGCCTGAGTTTGATCCCCAGCAGCAGCACACCCCCTGCCAAAAAAGAAAATCTTTTTTGGCTTCTTCAATTTAGCAGGGGACTGATGATTTCAATAAGAATAATAAAGCGTATGTCACTGTGGAGTGATGATTTTAATTCTTCTGGGAAGATACCAAGCAGAGGAATAGCTGGGTCAAATGGAACCCCTAGTAGTGTTTTGAGGAATCTCCACACTGATTTCCACAGTGGTTGGACCAGGCTACATTCCCACCAACAGAGGAGGAGAGTCCTTTTTTCCCTGCAGCCCCGCCAGCATTTGTTATTGGTTGATTTTTTGGTTATAGCTATTCTTGCTCAACAACTAATGAATGGCTAAAGAAGATGTGGTTTTTCTACACAATGGAGCACTACTCTGCCATAAAAAGGGATAAATTAGAAACATTTGTAGGTAAATGGATGCACCTTGAGAACATACTCTTAAGTGAAATAAATCAGTCACTCATGAGTACACATTGAATTGTTTCTCTGATATGAGAAACTGTAAGTGTAAATAAGGACAAAGAGTTGTAATAGATATTATGTTAAAAAAGATAGTATTCAAAAGAGAGGCGAACTAGATAGGGAGAAGGGGGAAAGGAAGGAAGGAAAAAAGAAAAGAAAGAAGAAAGGGAAAAAATGGAAAAATGTATATAAGCCTGTTGCAAACAGGGAAGGGTGGGGTAATGGAAGAGTGGGGAGGGGAAGAGGGGGGAAGACCAAGATACATCATGTACAGGTACAAAATAACCACGTTGAATATGATCATTATGTATAGAATGTACCAATACACGTTCTTGGTAATAATAAAGCAAGAAAACACACAATATACACATAGGTGGAAAAGGACAAAATCAAACTATACTTATTATAAAAATAACGTCATCATATATGGTAAAAATTCAATGGAGTCTATGAAATAAAGTAGTAACTAACAAGAATGTTTTGGAAGATTGGGCGATATAAGATCAGTGAAAATCAATTATATTTACTAACAACAAACCGTTGAGAATCTAAATTAAACAATCCTTACTAATTAAAACATTTTTAAGTTATTTGAGCTGCTCAGACCTCAGTCTGACCCAATCTGTATATGACGTAAACACTGAACAAAGACATTTCCATGGACCCAATTTACAAAATTATACTGTTTCCACTGATTAGAAAACAGAATAGAATAAAAATGTCAATTCTGCCAAAATCCAATCAATAAATAATTCAATGCAATGCTAAGCAAACTGTTAGGAAGCTTTTCTGTAGAAACTGACTAATTTTGTATCTGTGCCAAAATGCAAAGGATGTGGAATAAGTGAAACTATTTTTATAAGAAAGAATGTTATATTACTAAAATATTATCTCAACTAGTACATTTTTAAGTGCATCTTCTCTTTTCTTTTTGTAAAATATATTTGGATATCTTGAATTTGTCCAACAGCTCAGTGATCTGCATCAGTCAGCTTTGCATCGTAGCATAACGTGTCCAAGGCAGCTGTCTTCGTAAAGATGTTTGTTAAGCTCACAGTTCTAGATGCTCAGGACATGGAACCAGCATCAACTCATTTCCGGCAGAGTTTGTTTTGACCGTCGCTTCTTGGTGGATTGCGATGGTGCAGGGAGGAGGCACATATGGGAAGTGGGAGTCACAGCTTGTCCAGGAATGCAGAGATGGAAGAGGGACAGGCTTACTCCTTTTATAATAACTGGTCTCAAAAAACATTAAGGGATCACAGGAGAGCTACCTCAAAACCATGTGAGGACAATCCCTCCAGGAATACCACAGGACATTTCACTGACTCCACCTCTTAAAGGCCCTATTATCTCCACCCTGAAGCCCAAACTTCTGACACGTAGACTTGGAGGAAACCTAAATCATTTTCAACCACAGCACTCTATCATTTAAAAATTGTTAATAGACAGTTTTGTTTAACTTCGTTCTTATATCTTCATGTTTATGTCATCTGTGATGTGTATTCTGATGTTAGTCCCATTTGGTATGTTTTTCATCTCAGGTGTTGTATTTTTTATCTTATTTAAAACCCACCTGTTAACTTGTTCAATATTTCCACTAGCCTTTGAACATATGGTATACATTGTAATAATGTTTAAATGTCTTTTTCCATTAATTCTAATGACTACATGGGTCTAGCTTATTTTGATTATAAATTTTTTACCCTTATCGTGGTTCATATTTCTGTGTATCTTTGCTGACCAGTTCATTTTGATCCAGTGGTATACATTTTGCCCTTTATATTTGGTGGTTGGATACTTTCGTCTTCCTCTACATAAATCTGAATGTTGTTCTGCAATCTGGCTAACTTACTTGGGAAAGGTAAAAATTCATTAGATGAGACTAGGGTAGCATTTAGGCCAAAGTTGATTTTGACCTAAAAATGAGTGAAGACGCTATCCAAAACCCTACAAATGGTGATGTTTTGTAACCCGGCTGGTCCTGTGGAAACACGACCTCAGTTTCCGAATTACTTTTGTGGATCTTTCCCTAGCTTTGGGTAGTTTATCTGATGAATGTGTTTATCAGTGTTCCGTAGAATACTCAAAGGAGGCCCACCGTGGATCTTGAGAGTGTTCCTTCTGTTTCGCTGTTCTTTTGGGGCTTCTCTGAAGTAGCCTTCCTAGACTCTCCACTCAACTTGTCTTTCAGTTTCACATGGCTTCTTCCTGTCTAGCCCACAGCCCGGGACCTCTGTTGACAGGGAGATGTGGCAACTGTAGAGCTGCTTGTCTATATCTTGTGTCTCTGGGACACTCTCATTTTGTGCCTGATGTTCAACATATTGCAAACCACTGTTTCATATATTTCATCCATTTTGTTTTAGGTTGCAGGTAGAAGATAAATCACATCTTTGCTATAAGGCTTTCACTTGAAGCAGAAGTTATCTTTTACTTTTAAAGAAGTAAATAATATTCTGACATGCTCTTACAAAAAAGCAGGAGTATTTTTTTTTTCTTTTTAGTAGATACATACTCTGGATCCGCAACAGATAGTTGAGAGTCAAAGATGATGATTTAGAATCTATATTCAGACACATGAAGTGGTCAACAAAGAATGACTGTTTAAAATTTTAAAAATACTTCTACTTAAATTTGCCCTGGTCTTAGACTACAGAGGACTGAAAGGTTAAAAGATTGGAATTTTTTTGTCATGGTTTATTTATTCAATCTACACCTTGAAAAAAACTTTCTAACCGGCTCTTTTATGATAGATAAAAGGCTTCAAAGAAGATATATGTATATCACACACACACATGCATGCACACACACACATGAACACACATTGTATTTGGGAACATGTTTTGGATCAAAACCTTTAACAAAATGCTAATGTTAAATTGAGATATGTGTTTGTTTAAAGAAATCACTAATTTACTCTCATGCTGCTTCTGTCTTTCATCAGCAAAAGAACACTGGGGACATATACACATTAAAAATATAATAGGACAGACCTTAACATCTTTAAAGAGAACATATGGATCGTGTCCCTTGTTCTCAGTAATGGGGAGACTGGGATTTGCATATACAATTAGATAACCAATAAAATTCACATATACTGCAAATTCAATCAGGAGTTCAAAAGATCTCTTAGTGAGTAAATTCTATGTGTGAAACATTACTGGGAACATAGATAGTCAAAGACAAATAAATAGAGTTTTTGATTTTGCGGAGTTTTGTCTCTGAAGAGGAGGGAGATTTTTGAATCTATCTCCACAATAATATGTAACAACTGCTGTGGTAGAAGTGCTGTAACAGTTTGGAGAGTGATTCCTGAGCTCAGTCTTAAAGGACAAGTAAGAGCCAGCACAGGAAAATTGAAGGAATGGGTATGTAAAAAGTATCCAGCGAGAGACTTGTATCAGTCAGATTTACTTTTCTGAGAGATTTTATTGGAGTAACTTCAAAACTTACTTTATATGTGAAATTGTAGATTAAGTTAAATAATACCATGTAAACCCCACCTGTGTCTCCTATTCATTATCCATATTTTAAGTAGAACATGTTTTCAAGATATAGTCTATCCATGATGCTTTTCTCCTTAAAGATTTTCTATCTCTGATTTCCCAGTTCCATTGAGAAATAGCTCAAATTGTTTAAAACGCGTACCAAATTCCTCCAAAATCTACTTACTGATTGATACTTCAATTTAACATCAAATTTATGTCACTTTCCTCATTGTACATAGAAGTGACCCTGTTTATTCTCGTGTTGCTGTTGATCTTAATTTTCTGTGTTTCTCTTGCCATCAAGCATTCCTGTCCCACTTAAAGTCTCTCAGTGGCATTTATGAATTCATCAGCAAGAGAGTTGCTGGTATGGGTCTGTGCTGAAGAGATGAAAAACCTGGAGTCTGGTATCTTTTCTGTTGTTGGTTCTGTGTTTCACCTCAGTTTAAATGTTTGTCTTACCTGGTGGATTCTTTTTATTAGTGTCCTTCTAATTGTAGTTTCCTTTTTCCTTTTCTAGGATATCCTTCAGAATATTTTGTAGAGGTGGTTTGGAGGTCATAAATTTCTTCAGTTGTTCTTTGTCATGGAAGTATCTTATTTCATTGTTGAATTTGAAAGATAGTTTGGCCGGGTACATCAATCTGGGTTGGAGATTGTTTTCTTTAAAGGCTTGAAATATTTTGCTCCAGGCTCTCCTTGATTTAAGGGTTTGTGTTGAGAAGTCTGCTGTGATTCTGATAGGTTTACCTTGTAGGTGACTTTTTTTTTCCTCTAACAATTTTCAGTATTCTGTTCTTTTGTTGAATTTCTGGAATCTTGATTATGATACGTCTTGGTGTGGATTTGTTTTGGTCGTGGGTAATTGGGGTTCTATATGCCTCACTTATCTGTATGTCACGTTCTCTTCTCATACTTGGGAAGTTTTCTGTCATCACTTCTGTAGATACTCTTTTTAGATCCTTTGCACCGTCTCCTTCTTTTCTATTCCTAAGTAATATGTTACACTTTTAATGTTAAAGTTTTGTACTGATGAAGGTATGTACACACAGACTTATAGATGAGTTAGAAAAATGAATGTATAGGAATATATATGTGTATATATATATGGTGAATGTGAGAGGTGAATATTTTCATTGTTTATTATAAGTAGTCTATAATTCTATTGGTCAGGGTGCTCCAGAGGAGCAGAATGAGTGGGAAGTATACTGTGTATGCAGGAAGGTTATTAGCCAGGCTTACAGGATCAGAGTTGGGAGAGTTCACAGTGGTCATCTGTGTTCTGGAGAGCTGGAGGGTCCAGTAGCTGCTCAGTCCAAGGAGATGGAAGCTGAAGAACAAGCAGGATTAAGAATGCAAATGAGTCCGCATTGGAAAGCTGAGGAAAGTGGAGTCTGACGTCCATAGCTGATGGCAGCAGCAGAGATGCACCTGCTCCAGCAGAATAGAGCTGCTGGAATTGAACAGGCTTCCTTTCTCTCCCCTCCGTTCCCCTTGGCTGCAAGCCCCTTGGGTGTTGCCTGGCACAGTGCGAGAAGTCCTTTCTGGCTCTGGTCGCTGGCCCGCACACCTGCCATCTCTGCAGACTCCCTACAGATCCATCCGGAAGTATACTTTTCTAACCCGGAAAGCATTTCTTGACCCAGCCACGTTGACATATCATGACTAACAATCACATTAATTGTCAAATCTAGTGATAACATTATTCATTTTAATTTTAATCCCTGTAGTTTACTATGATAGTTTCTTTTTTCTCTCTGAAACTGGAGTGGGTAAACATTAGGACAGAAATGTTTAATTATATTTTAACCTCTTTGTACACAGAGACACAATAAGTATTTCTTAAACGTTTGCTTCCCTCTTTCCAACTGACTGTGGAAATCCCTTGGCCCTTTTGAATGGATTCACATATCTCTAACATCAACTTGCAAAGCACTAAAAGTATTATGGTTGATAAAAATATCATGGATTTAAAAATATATTTCTAACCCAGAATAAATAAATTTAAATGGAAGTGTTATGCTTAAATATTAGCTACCTTTTTCTAAAGGACTTTGCAGTGGAGCTTCAGGTAGACACTGCTTGTTCACAGAAGCTCTCTGTTTGTTGGCCCTTGAGTGCCACTTGCATGAATTTTAAACAATTAGAAACAGCAAGAGGTTTGCATTTAATAGATCAAGGAGTTCCTTGGAGGTGCCTGTTTTTGTTTGTTTTCATAGCAGCATGTAAACCTTTCAAATGTCAATAATTAATTATCATGACCTTAGGAAAACACAAACTTAAAAGCTGTGGGAAAAATATTTTGAAATTTCACTTAATGTTACTATTTTCTACCTCTGAAGAGAAAATTGAAGATATCATAATAACTACATATTTGTATCTGAAACAAGCTAGTCTAGATTATGTTATATAAAAACATAGATGAACTAGAAGTATTTTTCTATTTAAAATGAAATGAAACACTTTTTAATTCTCATGTGTTTTTGTAGTAGGTTGTTCTTTTATGTACCAAAGTTTGGCAATTCAACTTAATTTCCATGGTTTTTTTTAGTTGCTACAGTCGAAATAGCTCCACAAATGAGAGAATGAAATCTAGTCATAGACAACTTCTGTGACACAGTAAGCAGTGTGTGTGTGTGTGTGTGTGTGTGTGTCTGTAGTTCTTCACTGACTTACTTTATATTAAATCATTTTTAATATTAGGGGAGCTGATATTTTATCAATTACATTTTCAACATTTTTAGAGAAAATGACAGCGAGATAATAAAAAACAATATTGAGAACTAAGAATCTTGATATATGTTTTTTAACTGGGGAACAAAAATACATATAAGTGGAAATGTATTCATGTGCCATAATGATGTTACAAATGTGCTGAGGATTATTTAATCTTTAATGAAGGTCTAAAGTAGGTGAGATTATACATTTTTTCAAGTGTAGAAAATGTTATTTCAGGAGGTTAATCTATATGTTCAGATCCATACAATTAATAATAGTACAGTATGGAGTCCAATGTCATTCTGTTCTATGTTTTCTGCTATATTAGCCCACATTCAAGGAGTTTTAACTTGCAGCTAAAGGGATGAAATTGCAGTTCAATATAATGTAGTGAAACAAAATTTTATGTATTCCAATTTGACTTTTAAGGGTGGAGAAAGTAAAATAAATGAAAGGAAGGAAGAGAACTTCAGATCTGAGGAAGAAAGTTAGAAAAACATGAAAGTTCTGGGTGTTTAAGGAACCAGAGGAGACCAGTTTAACTAGATTACATACAAGGCCATTGAATTCAACTCCTTGTCAGCTGGAAGGTAAATTAGATTGAATTAAGTAGGGAAGGTTTCCAAATTCGGGCAGAGGGGTTCACTAATAATGACGTTAATATTGAGTAGTGGTTATTTGTCCAGGTGAAATAACATGGTCAAAGTAGTATTCAGATTGAGACAGGAGGGTGAATGTATGTGGTCATTTAATATAGTATTATGGTCTAGATCTAAAATGTCCCCTAAAAGTCTCATGTATTCAGAGGTAGGGTTTCAGGGATATGACTGGATCATGGGGGTGCTGTACTCATCAGTGGATTAATTTATTGATGAATTTATGGGTGCTGTTACTAGCTGCAGCCACCTGGGAGGAGACAGGTCACTGGGGGCCTGAGCAGGAACAGTACATTCTTGTCCTCAGCTCCTCCTTTTTCTCCTGGTTCCCTGGTTTCCACGAGGCGACCAGCTTTCCTCCACCATGAACTTCTGCCACACCTTTTCCGTGCTAGAGGCAGCCAGTCATGCACTAATTCATCTGAAAACCATAAGCCAAAATAAACCTCTCCTCCTCTAAGTTACAGCTGTGGGAACCTTGTCTCAGTGACGGGAAACTGACTAATACATGTATAGGTTTTGGTCTCAGCATAACATCCCATATATATATATATATATATATATATATATATATATATATATATTCATATATTTAATTTAGTGTTAGTACATTAAACATTTATCAATTATTTACACTGTATTGAGTACTATTTGGACATAAGAGAGTGAATAAAACAATGTCTTAATGTTCAAAATCACGTGTTCTAGGGGACATTTCATACAATAAATAACCATCTAATTTCAAAAGACATCAACTATGATATGAAGAAATTAAAGTGATTTGTCATTCCTCATGAGTATTCTTTGTAATATAGTTATTATCAATATCCACATTTTGCCCCTTATTTTTTCCACGACTTTTTATGTGGACAGTAAATTTAGTGATTTAAATCAATGTAAATGCATTACAAGAACTTCCGTAACTAGGAGTGTGGGCCCAGGTTAGTTGACTTCTGTACACAGTCTTTTACTGAGGTATAATAAAGGGGCAAATCAGACATGGAGTCTCCTCGGAGTAAAGGTTCTTTTCATCTAGAGTCAAGTTTACTTTTAATTTTTGGCAGAATTCAGTGCTTTGCAGCTGTGGAATTCATGGCACTTGCTTCTTCAAGGCCATCAAGAGTAGCTCTTATTTGTAAAGTCTCCTTAATGGGTTCCTCTGATTAAACCAGGCCCACCTAAGATAATCCACTTTTTGATTAACATAAATCAACTGATTAAGGACCTCAATTACATCTTCAGCGTAACTTCTACTTTCTCATATCATATTGATTAGAGAGAGGCCTTAATTACATCTTCAACATACTTCTACTTTCCTATATTTTGTTGCTTAAAACCAAGTCACTGGTACTGCCTATACTCAAAAGAAAGTGCTCACACAAAGTGTTGGATGGAAAACAGGAAGTGGAAAAAGCAGGCCATTCAAGCATCCTGCCTTCCACACTCTGCAACTACCATTTGCAATGAATTTAAAAGGTAACAAATAATATTCCATTTATATTATCTTAATTTGTAATTTTCATACTTATTGTAACCAGCATGGCAGCACAATAAAAGCACTAATATTCCCTATAAATATTAAATAATACAGTAGTTATAAAAGTTTCATTATCTTTGCATAACTCAAAGGAGACTTTTGTGACCATTCTCTTATTAAGGTAATTTTAATGTAATCTCTAGAAGCATTCTTCCGATATTTGACCTAATTCAGAAATGGTGCTTTGAAAGAGAGTTCATCTGTAAATGTGGACACATTCAATTTCATGATGTGAAGAATGTGAAATATTAAAAGATTTACCCATCATTTGGATTTCCATAATATTCTTACATTTATTCGTATCAGTCAAGGGGTACTTTGACCCACTTGGGTTTTAGATTAGGTAATACAAAATCCTCCAATATTATCAAATAATATCTTCTTCAATTGAAGATTTTTTCAGTCTTCAACAAAATGAATAACTAGTGAAGACAATTTATTTTATCATATCAGATTTCACTTAAAAATACTGATAATTTACCAAAAGTTGTTAATACTGAAGACTTTTCCCTGGTACATTCTCAGCTCAATCTCCTTTATTACTATTATACAGATATATACACAAGTGCAGAGTTTCCAACTCTTACAATAGTTCATTTTTAAATTAAAGACTAAAATATCTTCCTGAAAAAACCTAAAGATGGCTGGGGATTTAGCCTAGTGGTTAGAGTTCTTGCCTTGATCCCCAGTACCAAAAAAAGAAAAAAAAACAAAACAAAACAAAACAACACAAAAAACCCCAAAGATATGTAGATTAGAAACAAAACTGTCTTTTGCAATCCTTCAAACATATCCAATTTCATATATAACATCTCATATAGCAATAGTGGAGAATATATAGACCAGCAAATAAACAGTGTAACCTACTCTCATCCTTAAGGACAGTATATAAACTATTGTGAATGACACAGTAATATTCTTAAAACTTTTAACTACTAGAGTGGGTGGTTTTTAAGGTAACTTTCAAGAGACTACTTTAGTTAAAAGATGGGTAATAGTGATAATATACTGACAGAATGAATTTCTTACCACTGGAAGAAAAATATATGTTAAGTGATGGCATGGCATACCATCAGATAAATATTCTGGCTTTAAATGAGTTTAGTAGTCTGGGTTTCTAGAGAAATCTCTTGTGATGTTTGATTCACCAATATTATCTATCATTACCTATTTTAATATAGCTTAATGCAATAATAACATGAAGAGCGCTTAGAGAGGCTCTGAGTTTAAATCTTTAGTAAACAGATTTTAAGGTACACAAAAAGAATTCTACACTAGGATATTTATTTTATTTAGGCATTGCCAATATGTGTGACTAAGTAATTTTTATAAGTTAATATATAAAAACAGTCATTTCCAGGCAAGCTTTATTGCAGTTAAATTTTTAAAATATATTTCAACTTGACTGAGTCAAATCTATAAATTATAGCTTCAGTTTTCATCCTGCCTTTTCATTTCTAAGCCAATCATTAATAGAAATTCACTTGAAACACTGTGAAATTTCTGTCATTGAATCCGTCTTTAATTTTGAACCCTTCTAGATAGGAGCAAAGGATGAGAACCTGGAATAGAGAAACTACTTCTGATCACTATGGGGTTGCCCACTATTAAATACTGTAACATTTTGTCTCGTAACAGAAATAATATCTAGATATTGTCTAGAAATAATATCTAGAAATAGAAATTTCTAGATAATATCTAGAAATAATATACATCATCAGGAAGATAACTTTTCCAAAACTAAACCAGAATTTCCTTGTGTGTGGACTTCCTGGAATATCTATTGTATGAATGGCAATGTTTGTGATGGAAATCTTCATAAGTGGATGAACGCTCTCTGTTCACCAGCTGTTCTTTTTCTCCTCTAAAATTTAGAAGACTTTAAAAGCCACATTGATCTGAAAGTACTTCCTTCCTGCCCATGTTGCTTCGTTTGTGGTCTGTACTGCACATTAATTGCTCTTGAATTGATAGTCATTGTAAGTGACTCCCACTGTGGTCAATTATCAGGCAGTAGAACTTAAAACAGTGGGAAATATCTGCTGATAACTTTCTTTGATGAACTCAAAAAGTAAGAGGACTTTTGAGGGTAACACATAATAAATACGGATTTTATTTTATGGACAAAAATAAGCATGACATAAAATCCAATAATTCGTCAAGACTATAATACTTAGAGTAGTGAGTGTGGTAAATAATTTATCATACAGAAAGAGACAACACAGATTAAAATTACTTGTTAAAAGCAGTACAGACTTGTAGATACTGGTCCTATAGCTTCCAGCTGCCTACAGTGACATGACATTAACTAGCGTCACTAGTTAACTAGATAAGAGCCATATAAAGTGTCTCTTCTGTCCTTACTCACTGTACACATTCTTCCTTCGGTGTCTGAATTTACAGTTACATCTGACCGCAGCTGTGTGTTACAGTGAAGGCCGACGTAACCGTAGCTAGCTAGGTACACATAAGAAGGGCTCCGTCCCTCCGGAAGACAGACTCTAGAATAGACTTCCTCAGGCCTTGGAAATGGACTCAGGCAATTTGGGCATCAATTTTGGTGTCTTAAAATCCACCATGTGACCTACAATCCCTGAAAAGCTTAAGAAAGGCAGGTTCTCTTGTCCCTATTGATATCTAACCCACTGGGGAGGGGTGTGATCAGGCACTGTAAGATCGAAAGTCTCAGGACTGTGACCCTGTTTCTCCAAATCCATTATATTTTAATAGCTTGCTGATTTATACTGCTGCTTCCTTGACTTCACTGATTTATATTTACTAACTAGTATTTTTTAATACCAAATATTTTCCCTTTCCTAATATGTAATGCATTTATTTTCTTCTCAATATTATATGTCATAAATGCTTATTTCTCTTCTAATCATCTAACATCAATAAAATGTTTCTCTTCTATCTAACAAAGTTTGTGTTTTTTAATGAAGTACATAAAATTCACATGATAACAGCCCTTACATTTTGGTGAATATTTATATAATTACTCTAAATTTCTTGACAGTATTCAGAAAATGACACCATGGATTATAGTAAGAATAACTGAGCAAATCAAATTTCAGGGTATGACTGCCAATGGAGTGATATTTCATTTTTATTACTGCAGTGGTAACTGCAAAAATATACATTTTATTTCTTATAATTTCCCAAATTATGTCATAATTGTTTTAAACTCTTTCGAATTTTTTATTTTTTTTTAGAGAGGGTCTTGGTATGTAGTTCAGGTTGGACTTGAACTCATTATGTAGCCCATGCTGGCCTCAAACTCATGATGATCCTCCTGCCTCAGCCTCCCAAATTCTGGGATTATAGGCATGTGCCACCACACCCAGGACTCGTTTGATTTTTTAAAAATTTATTTGATTAACCTAAAATTTAATATTTTGTTTCACTTAAATATTCATATTAGTGCTCTCCTGTGTAATATTCTTAATAATTTCAGAATTTCACATCCAAAACCAGAGATTTCATTAAGGCAAATTTAATTCATAAAGGAGTTTAATTTTTCATCAGTGGATAATCATTATAAATCATTTTGTGTACAATATGATGTTTCAGTGTGTGTGTATATTGTAAAGTGGTACCTTGACTTACAAATTTAATTCGTTTCACAATTTGGGGGAAGATGGCCGTGGTCTTGTCACCTAATGTGGTCTTGTTTGTCACCTAATGTGGAGTTTGCTAATAGAAGCACAATTTCTGGATGCTTTTGATTGCAAACCGAATTGTTCACAAACAGAAGAGTTCATGAATGAAGTATTACTGTATATTGACCAATGCAAGGTATTTAGGTGATCTGCCATCTCAAACACATTTCTTTGGATGAGAGCACTCAAAATCTTCTCTTTAGCTACTTTGAATTATGCAATAAATATTTTTCACTATAGTCACCCTTCTACATAGCAGAACACTAGAATTTACTCCTATCTAGGAGTGATTTTGTTTCCCTTACCCGGTCTGTACCCATCCCTCCATCTCCCCTGCTTCCCTGGCCTGCAGTAACTATTATTCTGCTCTTAATTTCTATGAGCTCAATTTTTCAGATTACACATAGGAGGGATATCACACAGTATTCACTTCTACATTCCTGGTTTATTTCACTGAGCCTCATGATCTCCAGTTCTGTCCACGTTGCTGCAAATGACCTGCTTTTACCCTTTTTTAAAATGGCTGAATTTTCCTTCCTCATATATATGTGCCACATTTTCTGTATGCATTACGCCATCAATGGACATTTTAGTTAATTCCATATCTGACCTATTGGGAATAACATTGCAACAGATAGGGGAGTGCAGATATTTCTTTGATATTTCTTACTTCATTTTCTTTGGATAATACCCAGTAGTGAAATTGCTGGATCATCTGATAGTTCAGTTTTAAATTTTTTGAGGAACCTCACTATGGTTTTTAATAATGATTAAAATAATTTCCATTCCCACCTACAGTGTACAGGAGTTTCTCTTCGTCCACATCCCTACCAGCATTTGTCACTTTTTACCATTCTGATTAAGGGCACTTTAACTAGAGTGAGATGATAACTGTTTTATTTTGATTTGCATTCTCCTGATGATCAGTGATGTAAGTATTTTTCACATTCTAGTCGGGCAATTTTATATCTTCTTGACATAATGTCTATTCAGATGTTCAAATTATTTATCATTTTTCAATTAGTTTATTTGGTCTTTGCTATGAGGGATTTTTTAACTTTTGTCTATGTCCTGGACATTGATACTTTGTCAAGTGAATCAGTTGCAAATATTTCCTAACATCCTATAAGTTGATTTTTCACTTAAATTATTATTTTTTTCCTTGAGCAGCTGCTTTTTAGTTTGAAGCAGTCCAATTCGTCTATTTTCCTTTTGTTGCTATCCTTTTATGAACTTTTCCAAAAAATTTTTACCAAGAATGACATACGAAGCGTGATCAAAATATACAGTGAGTGTTTGAGCTAAAAATGATTATATTAAAAGATGCATTGATATCAGTTCCCTTGAAGATACTCCCCCTCATTTGGTTTGTCTTTATCCATCTTAATCATTGCATCTGGCCTCGCATGACTTCTGGCTCTTCCTCAAAGTAAAAATGATCATGAAAGGTAAATGTTTGAATTGATTCAGGACATTGAGGCAGCCATAAAAGCACAACTAAATACACTCATGAATTTTCAGAACTGATGCAAAATGTGACAGCAGTGATGGGAAAAATGTGTTCAAAGTGAGGGGCAGTTCTCTGATGGAGATTAATGGCAATATATATTTTACTGTAATAAATTTTTTAAAAAATTTAAAGATCCACCCTGTTTGTCAATCACACTTTATGAAGCATTTCCCTTATTGTTTCTTCTTATAGCTTTAGAAATTTAGGTTTTAAATTTGAGTCTTTAATTTATGTTGAATTGATTTTTCATATATGGTGAGAGAGAGCTAATATACATTCTTCTACACGCGGACATCAAATTTTTCTACCACCATTTATTGAATAGAGTGATCTTACCCAAATGCATATAACTGATGTCTTTGTTAAAAATCGTTTGGCTATAAATTCTAGAATTGTAACATGTTTCTAGTTTATCTGTTGTGTTCTATTGACCTGTACCATATTTTTGCCAGTACCAAGATGTTTTGGTCACTGTAGCTTTGCATTATATTTTGCAGTAAAGTTGTGCGATACCTCGAAATTTATTCTCTCTGGTTAGGACTGATTTGGCTTTTTGGAGTGTTTTGTGATTTTGTAGAAATTTCAGGAATTTTTTTTTAAATTTCAGTTAAGTATGACATTGATATTTTGATATGGTTTGCATTAAATGTTTAGATTGAAATATATTTCTCCATTTATTTGTGTTCTCTACCTTGTAGAGATGTTTCACCTCATTGATTAAATTCATTCCTAGGTATTTATTCTTGTAGCTTTTTAAAATGTGCTCTTGAATTTTTTTCTCCAATAGTTCACTAGTGGCCTAAAGAAGCATTAATTACTGATTTTTGTGTGTTGGTTTTTGTATCCAGCAATTTACCAACCTTACTTATTAAGCCTAGCAGTTTTTAGGTGACATTTTTTGAATTTTCTCTCTATATTATTATGTTGTATGAAAACAGGGAAATTTGACTTTTCTTTCATCTCTACTTATTCATTTGGATGACTTTTGTTTCTTTCTCTTGCCAAATTGCCTGACTAGAACTCTCTGTACTATATTGAATATTAGTAGAGAAAGTGAATATCCTTCTTTTATTCCCAATGTTTGAGAAAAAGTTTTCAACATGTCCCCATTCAATATTTTGTTAGCAGTAGGTTTGTCATAGCCGTTCTTTGGATTATATTGAGGTACTTTTCTTTTGTACCTAATTTTTTGAGAATTTTTACTTAAAGTTATGTGGAATTTTATCAAATGCTTTTTCTGCATCCACTGAAATGATAATAAGATTTTTGTCCTTGATTCTATTGATGTGATATATCATGTTGTTAAATTACTTACATTGGATTATCCTTTCATCTCTGGGATGAGTCCTTCTTGTTCATGCTGAATGATCCTTTTCATGTGCTATTGAATTCAGTTTGCTAGTATTTTTTTCTTTGCAAATTTTTGCATCTGTTTTTATCAAGTATATTGTCCTATAACTTCTTTTTTTTGCTATTTTTCAGTCAAATTATAGTAGCAGGATGATGAGTTTGGAAAAATTTCTTCCCTTTTATTTTTTGTAATAGTTTGGAAATAATTAGTATTAGTTCTTTAAAAATTAGTGAAGCATAAAGTTCTGGATTTTTCTGTGCTGGAGGCTTTTCATGAATGGTTCAACATTATTACTCATTATTATGTTCATTATTATATTATCATGTTCAGGTTTCCTGTTTTTCATAGTTTACTCTGCTATTTAGGAATTTATTTTGATCAAATTTTCTAATTTATTAGCATATAGTCTTTTTTTGGGCTTTCATGATTCTTTTTCACTTCATGGAATATTCTCCATGATACACCCCATGTTATGTCATAAATCAGGTCTCAACAAGTTTAAAAATATAATTCATATCAAGTAACATTCATGACCACAGTGGAATGAAATGAGAAATGAATAAATAGAGGAATAATGGAAACACCGTAGACATATGGAAATGAAGCTATATATTCCTGAATAAACAGTGGGTCAAATAAGAAATTAAAAAAAATTTATGAGGGCAAAGAAAATAAAAATGGAACATATCAAAACCTGAGGCACCACAAAAATAATAATAAGCAAGTTTGTACTCACAAATGCCTAGAAAACAGAACAAATCTTAAGTGAAGAAACTATCATTACATTGTATTGTGCTAGAAAAATCAGAACTACCTAAACCTTAAATGAGTAGAGGCAAAGAAATAGTAAAAATCAGTGCAGAAATAAATGAAACGGAGTCTAAAATCTAATACAAAAGATCAACAGAAGAAGAAATCGGGTGTGGTGGCATATGCCTGTAATCCCAGCACTCGGGAGCGTGAGGTAGAAGGATTGCTGTGAGTTGGAGGCCAGCCTGGGTTACACAGACAGACCCTGTCTCAAAAAACAAAACAAAACAAAACAAAACAAAACAAAAACCCTCAAACAAATATCACAGATGAATAAATGCTTAATTTTTCATTAGAAAAGGAAACTAACTTCATGATGTTTTTGTTACTTTTAGTGATATCAAAATGTAAAGACTGCTGATATGAAATACCAATATCAAAATGTACAGACTTCTGGTATCAAATCTCAAAAAAATAATTTGAGTAACATATATGGTTTAATTTTGAAACAATATGAAAATTATTTTACCATTATTAAAGCATTTCAATAGTTTATCTGGTTGAAAATCCTTATTTGCTTCAAATGGCAAGAAGACTACTCAGTATGGGAGAATGTACCCAAATAGGGAGAATGGATGTAGACATGCTCTTTCTCATAGGAGGGAAGGTTGACCTGTGTGAACACAGCTAAGTGTGCTACAGGATTCTTAGCTTGACCTCAGGATGAGAATGTGGCAGAGTTAGGGTAACTGAGACTCTCTTGTAACTCATAGGAAGTACTAGTTTTTGAGACACAATAACTCCTAAACCTTTTTTCAACATGGTTGAGGTATAAGTGAATGATGAAAACTCCATTTTGTGTGCTCCTTTTCTTCTTGACGCCAAGTTGAAAAGTTCTACATTAATAGCATAAAAATGTCTACTTAAGTGTTTTTGGTAAGGCTGACCTTATTAAAATTGATAAAGGCAGTATGTCTTTTAAGATAGAAAACATTTATTCACCTGTATTTCTTCTTTCTTCTCATGACAGTGGTGATACAATCATTTTTCACATTTGAGAGTTATGCAAGAGAAAGTGACACTTTTTTTTGTTAATCTGAAAAGAGAAATATTTTCTCTTAATTAAAAAGAGCATATGTGCATGATAATTTAAATAGATTTTGCAGATGTGAAACATTAACATTGGTAATATATTTGACAGATACTAATATGTACACCCCACTACAAAATGTCCCATGTGATAATCATGTTATTTTTTAAGATTAGAGTGTGACAACATATATGGCATGGTAGATGATAAAGTCTTAATTAGTATTTGTTGAATGAATGAAATATATAGTTCATAAATATTTATATAGTATATTAATTTGAATCCTTTGAGAGGAAAATCACACTAAGCTGAAGCCATTTACTTATTCATCATGTTGCCTGTAGTAATAAGATAAATTTATTTTGCTTCCTTCCCCATGTATTGCCAAGTGAGGAAAGGGCTGAGGAGCAAGAAATAGTAAGAAACACTTCAAACATGAGAACATGTCACCAAAATAAAAAACATGGGTGTATATAGCAGATTGTTCCAAATTTGTTGAAAGATAAATCTGGGATCTGTATTTTTATGTAATACACGATAAGTGGTAGGAATTACTTTTTTCTTTATCAGGTCTACCATAGGTAGCATCTATACATGGTAATTTTCTTTGTCAACTTGAAAAATTCGAATGTTTTGTGTCATATAAATGAAAAGCATACTCAGATATTCTGCATTTTCGAAGTGTGAGTTGAGTATTCCAAAGAAACAACATATTTTGTAATTTGGATCCTGAATGAGACTTTCAGCACAGTGCACTTACAGCCACTGAGTCCTTTTTTCTGGGAAACTTGTCTCATTAAAGTGACCTCTTGAAAGCTGGACATGGAATATGCAAAATCAGAAATCTGGTTTCAAGTGAAGTAAATCAAGGAACATCTGTTCATCTCCGAGACAAACTAAGAAATTTAAATCAATTTGGAAATCTCTATGGTGGAACGAATTTAACATCGTTTTTCATCCTCAGGTTGGGTTGTGATCAGATGTACCTGGCTTATTAATATGAATAAGGATACTTAAGGATTACCTGGCAGGTAAAGGTCTTCACTCAACTAGAACCGTTTTTAGAATATACCACAATCTTTCTGTAATTTGTTTCCTTTTTTGTTTTTGCTTACCTAAGAATGGAAAAGTATTTCATTTAATGTTCTTTTTATTGTAGTGAAATATGGTGTATGGATCAAGACAGGGTAAGCACAAAGGGAAAACACAATCAAAATATGTTTACTGGTTAAGCCATTTCTGTGGGATGAGGTATTTTCGAGTACAACTCAAAAGAAATACAAAAACAGAACAAAACACTCAAAAACCTTCTAAGAATGAAATTTGCCTTTTTCCAGGGTTAATGTGTAGAAAGTTTGAAATCAGAAGTTGAATGAAAAATGTCCAGGGAATTGTTGTCAAAATTCAAGCATTAGGCCTATAAGAATAAGCTAGATAAAGAGAAAGGCCAAGTTAATAGTTTTATTTTCTCTGTTTATCTACTAAAATACTATAAGAGGATGATAATTTTCTCTCAATAGCAAAAAATAAGCTATCAGTTTAAATTCTGACAGAAAAAATGTTGTTAACCATAATGTCATTTTTATTTTCTGATTTGGATTATAAACCACTCTAAAGATTTAATAAGGATACATCATTTGTGAAATTTCTACTTTTGGGCTGGAAGCAAAAATTATAACTCATTAAAGTTGGCTGTAAGGAAGAAACAGGTCTGGTAATGTTTTTTAATTTTATAATGTACAGTTATAACTATACTTGTTCATAAATTTCAGGACCAATATTTATGAAGTGATCATTTGTTCTGTTTTTTTTGTTTGTTTGTTTGTTTTTTGTGGTGCCAGGGATCAAACTCAGGCCCTTGTGCTTGCAAGGCAAGCACTCTAATCACTGAGCTAAATTCCCAGCCCCGATCATTTGTTCTAATGCATGAACTGGTTACAAAATTTTTAAAAGCCTCTTGTATTTTACTGTTCAGTCACATTTCAGGCTAAAGTGCTTGCAAATTATAGTGTATAGAATACAAAAGTGCATATATATGTATATACACACACCCATATATATATACCCATATATATACCCACACCCGTATATATATACCCATATATATACCCACCCATATATATATATATATATCTCGCCTGGATTTTTAATGTGTTCTACATTGGCACATACCTTTAGAGAATAGTATAAATTATTTTTATTTTAACATACGTTTTAAGGAGAGAGGCTTAACTTGGAATAAAAAGAATGAGACATAAAAGAGCCTTTCAGTTCCTACTCTGCTACCTAAACATAGGTACTCCTTCCCTCTAACATTCTCACTTTATTGTCTACACACTCCAGAGAAGGAAATATAAAATAAACTGTTGAAAACACGAAATCTAATTACATAAATTGAACTACAAAAATATACCAAAGAAGTCATGATTTCATTTCCTTTTGGTGAAAATAGGAATTAAAAACTAAATATGTACCATCTTTAGAGAAATCCCACTAACATATGATAATATCTTTAAAGCAATTTTAGTAACAGTATTCTTTACTGGAAGAAAAAGATTGAAAAAATAGAATGAGGGGCTGGGGATGTTGCTCAGTGGTTAGAGCACCTGCCTACCAAGTACAATGCCCCAAGTTTGATCCCCAGCACCAAAAAAAAAAAAAAAAAAAAAAAAAAAAAAAAAAAAAAAAAAAAAAAAAAAAAAAAAAAAAAAAAAAAAAAAAAAGTAGAATGAGATATTGCAAGACTGTTTTTGGAGATCATTATTCCTTTGTTTGATGTATGTAAGCATGAGAGATAAAATGAGAGACAAAGATAAAAACAAGAAATTTTTCAAGCAAGGATTGACCATAAGCTCAAGGTTGGTTGTTCAGATGTAGAACCAACATTGTATATAATTTCTAACACCTGCGTTCATGAAAGCTCCATGCAGCTACATTCCAGTCCTTGTTTAGAAGAATTTGCATTGACATAAAAGGTCAAAATTACAAATGAAAAGAAGAAACAGAAAATTCATCATTCATAGATTCTTTAAGCATTTGTAATAGAGTTGGGAAGTTCACGATCAGAATATATGAAGACTCAATAAGAAAGAAAAAGTAGAGCACTTGTAAACAAATTACCCCATGCCGTATGAGAGATAAATGAATAAGCAGTGAAGGATGTAGTATGGAACAGAAAATGTATTCTGGATATTATAAACTTTATTTCAGAAGTAAGTACTAATATTTGATGTAGTGTGTATCTTGAAGAGAGTGGAAAACTAACCCTGTGGATGTGGGGTTGCATGTTTTTACATAGCTAAAAGAGCATTATATTGCTCTAAATATGGAGAAAATTTGGAAAAAAAAATTATGATATTCAGCAAATCTTTATACATAACATTTACAAAAATATAAAAGCAAAATGGGAATTGCAGTAAAGTCCTCTTGAGAAGAAAGAATAAAGACTTGCACTTTTCTTACCAGCTGACATCATGGCACTAGTGCAGTTAGAATTTGAATTACTTTGTCTTGCCCTTGGATGACCTGTTCAGAACAAAGTTGAGGGAAAAAAAAAACAAAAAAAAACCCCAAAAAACAAAGTGCTATAATGGGAACAAACTGTATTCTTTTTCTTTCCAGTAAAAAGGTCATTATAGTATTTATTCCACTATTAAAAGTCAATTAAACCCCTTTAAATTATTAAAGTACTATGACTTTGAATCATAAAAATGTAAAAGCATGGCTTAGTAGTAGCAGATAGCTCTCACCTTTAAAAAGTTCATTACTTAGTTCTGTTTCTTTCCTTTGTGCTCACAATTCTTTCCTTTGTGTTTATCCTAAAAAAAATCTCTTTGTGTTTCACATGCATAAATATGTGTTTGCAGCTCACTTGAGTAGGTAGAGATTTTCAGTGTGATTATTCATTATTTGTGGCTTTTGGTCAAATTTCTTTATTTGATATTTACTGGACAGTGTATGCAAGAGCCTTCATCTAGACTTTCATAGTAGATTTATAAAGGGAATAAATCAGAGACTACCCAAACATATTTGCAAATATCAGTTATCAATCTTCTTCCCTTACCTGGTGTGAGGCATAGACACTGATTATTGTTATAGTAGGAGAAGAAAATCATTAATTACAACGGTAGGGTTTTGGAAAAGTTTAAGAGCGGGAGTGGAATATCAGCCAATTCACAAAAGACAAGAGGAAGATAATACAAAAAGTAAACAGTAAGATGAGAGAAATATTATAGGCAAACATTAAGAAGTTTGAAAATAAATAGGATATTTTAATTTTCTATGGTTCAAGAAATATTTGTTTGATTGATCTTTTTACAGTCTGCAAGTCATAATAAAAGTTGTATTTTAGCCTGATATTCACCTGTTGATACAACTGTTGTGGGTGTTGAAATGTTGACATAGTGTGATTCTACTTGGTGAATAATCACAGCCCCACCACTGCACTTACAGCCATGTTCTTTGGCTACCCCAGAACCTTCCTCAGAATACATCAGAATACATCAGACCTATTCAGCATCTAGTTATGCAGCAGAAACCTTCCTAGGAAAGCAAGCCCCTCAAGGGGGCTTGTTACGATTTGTATCCAGAGGTCCCCCCAAAATCTCATGCACTCATAGGTGGGATTTTTTGGGAGACAATTGGCTCATGGGAGCATGATATTTATCAGTGGATTAGTCCCCTGCTGAGTTTATAGCTAAATGTGATTTGGGAAGTCAGGCCTGGATGAAGGTGGGTTACTGCGGGCATGATCTGGAAAGGTCTACCTCCTTCCTTTCTCCTTGATCTCTTTCCTGCCTGCCATCCCATGAGCAAGCCTGCTCCACCATGCCCCTCTGCTATGCCGCCCTGCCTTGGAGCCAGCCTAATATAGACTAAAACCTCTACAAACTGTGAGCCAAAATAAACCTTTTCTTGTTAGAGTTGTGGGTGTCAGGTATTGTGTCTCAGCAATGAGATACTAAGACATATTTTGGTACCAGGAGTAGGGTACTTGACCATATGGTTCAGAAGCCTTTACAACTGTCTTCTGGGAGGAGTTTGGAAAGGTTTGGAGATATCGGCTGGAGAAGCCGCACTAAAATCCCGTGAGCTGAGTTTGATTCTACTGGAGCTCAGAAGACCAGAAATTCGACAGTAATGTAGCTAGAAAGAGCAAGCTCAAGAGGTTTCAGTTGGGAGCAAGGACTGAATTGGCAGTTGGACTCCAGGCCATGTGGGTTATGATCTGGCAGGAAATTTGTCTGCATTTGGTTATTTTATTTTATTTTTAAAATTTTATGTTAATGGTACATTTTAGATGTACATAGTGATAACATTCGTCATAGGGGATTTGTACCTGTACATGATACATCTTGTTGTTTCTTTTTTTCCCATCTCCTTCCCCTCTCCTCATCCCCTCTTCCCTCCTTATTTACAAAAGTTTTGTTTCCATTTTTTCCTTCTATTTCTTATTTCTCTTGTCCCTTTGTTCCTTTCTGCCCCCCACATTGTTACCTTTCCCATTTGGAGCCTCTTCTCTTTCCAAATGTAATACATTTTAGTCTTTATTTACACTTTCAGTTTCTCACACCAGAAAAACAATGAAGTATTTAAACATGTGTGTCCAATTTATTTCACTTAAGAGTATGATCTCAAGATGCATCCATTTACCTAGAAATATCTCAAGCTTATCATTTTTTATGGCAGAGTAGTACTCCATTGTATAAAAAAATCACATTTTCTTTATCCATTCCTCAGTTGATGGGCATTTAGGCTGTTTCCAAGATTTAACTATCACAAACTGTGGTGCTATAAACATGGGCGTGCATGTGTTGCTGTGGTATGATGCTTTTAATTCTTTTGTTAATAGCCCAAGAAAGGGAAAAGCTGGGTCAAATGGAACTTCTAGTCCTAGTTCTCTGAGGAATCTCCACACTGATTTCCATAGCGATTGTCCAAACACTCTCAGTCACCTTATCTTTGACAAAAGAGCCAAACGCCTCACTGGAAGAAAGATAGCCTCTTTAATAAATGGTATTGGAAAAACTGGCTCTCCACATGCCAAAGGTTAAAACTAGACCTGTGTCTTTCTCCATGCACTAAGATAAAATCAAAATGGATCAAAGATCTAAATATTAAAATAGAAACACTAAATCTATTGGAAGATAGAATAGGTAGAACTCCTGAAGATATGAGCGTAGGCAAAGACCTTATGAACAGATCCCCAGTTGCTCAGGGAATATCACAAATAACTGGGATCTAATCTTATTAAAAAGCTTTGCACAGCATAAGAAACCACCAACGGAGGAAAGAGACAACCCACAGAGTGAGAAAAACTTTTGGCAGCTATTCTTCTGACAAAGGACTAATATCTCGAATATATAAAAAACTCAAAAAAATCAAACCCCCAAAATTTAAAGACCCAATCCAAAAGTGGGCAACTGAGATGAATAGACACTTCTCAGATGAAGCAGTAGAAACATGAGATAAACATATGAAAAAAATGTTCAACATCACTGGTCATTCGAGAGATGCAAATTAAAACAACCCTGAGATTCCACCTCACTCCAGAAAGAATGGCTGTTATCAACAAATCAGCCAATAACAAATGCTGGTGGGGCTGTGGAGAAAAAGGAACACTTCTCCACTGTTGGTGGGAGTGTAGACTGGTGCATCTGGTTTGTGTCCAAAAACTTTGCAGGAAACTGAGATTAAGAATGAGCAGACTAATTAATCTGGTAACAGAAATTTCAAGGCAGCCAATGATTCAGACTGTGGCTTGGGTACTATTCAGGGATTTTAGCCAGCTCTGCATTACAAATACAAAAAAAAAAAAACTTCCTATTGGAATGATTTTAAAAGTTTTGAGTTGGTCAGAAAGAAAGCTTCAATAAAGTTGGGGCCTGCAAAGGTGGTGAAGAGGAGAAGTTGGTTGCAATAAAGATTAGCATTAAGAAACCAAATATTGGGGCTGGGGATTTAGCTCAGTGATTAGAGTGCTTGCCTTGCAAGCACAAGGCCCTGAGTTTGATCCCCGGCACCACAAAAAAAAAAAAAAAAAAAAAAAAAAAAAAAAAAAAAAAAAAAAAAAAAAAAAAAAAAAAAAAAAAAAAAAAAAAAAAAACAAAAAAAAACAAATATTTTGGAAGAGGGCAGTTGTAAAAAATGCTTTGAGGGAATGTGAGAAAACAAAGGTTAAAATGCAAAGATGAAAGACTCTGCTTTAAGAGAGCCCCAAGGCAACATGCTTTACAATGGTGCCAGCCTAAGGAATGGGAATGGATTCCCTCTAACCATTCCTTCTGTACAATGGGAATTGATTCATTTCACCATACTCCACCATCCAGGCACTCAGAGGCTTCTGCAACCATCAGCACAGCAAGATGCAACAGGGCTGAACTACTCTTCCAGCTGGTGGCAGATTTTGGCATGTGGTGCTAATTTTAGGCACAGGCAGAATGCTGGAGTTGTGTGGTTAGGGATTTCGCCTTTCACCCAGATTTCAGAACAAGGCCTGGGAGGCCAGGGAGTGTGCCCCTGAAGGGGCAGTGCATGAAGCTGTGATGATGAAGCAGAAAGTGCAGTGGAGACCCCAGAATGTTGGAACAACCAGGAACATGGACTATCTGAGGAAAGCTACAAGGAATGAGCCAAGCCAGTGCAAGAGACACCCCACGAGGGCTACAACCACTGGCAATAGCGTACAGTTGAGGACAGCTTAGCCATTTGGTGTTCCCATCTCACCACAGATTTCCCTGAGTGCAGGGCGTGGAACTACAGGACTGTGAGATTTAAAGTTTGCCCTGCTGGGTTTCAATCTTGCTTTGGTGTCATTTCTTACTATCATCCAATTTTTACCGTTTGAAGTGGGAATGTTTATCCTGCGTTATTGTATGTTGAAAGTGTTTAGCTTTCTTTTTATTTCTACAAGGGCTCACAGCTAAGAGTTTGCCTTAAATTTCAAGGGAGACTTTGGGTTTGGATTTTCAGCAGTGCTGAAATTGTTGAGACTTTGGCAACTCTTAGAGACGGGTTAAATGCAATTTGAATAAAGGGATGTGCACGTGTCTTTTGGAGGCCAGGTGTGGAATGTTATGGTTTGTATCTAGGTGTCCTGCTAAAACCTATGAGTTCACAGGTCAAGCTTTTGAGAGGTGATTGGATCATGGGGCCATGATACTTGTCAGTGGACACTTATCCTTGGCTAAGTTTATAGCCAAATATGATTCGGGAGGTGAGGCCTGGTTGGAAGAGGTGGGGCTGGGGATATGGCCTGGAAGCGTCTATCTCCTCCTCCCACAATCTTTTTCTGTTTCCTGCCTACCCTGTCGCGAGCAAGCCTCCTCCGCCATGTCCCTCTGCTGTGCTGCCCTGTCTTGGAGCCGGCCTACTATGGACTGAAAAAACTACAAACTGCGAACCAAAATAAACCTTTCCTTCTCAGAATTGTGGGTGTCAGATAGTGTGTGCCAGCAATGAGATAGTAACTAAGACAAGGCTCTTTCTAGTGTTAATTTTTGTGCATGAGAAGATTTAACATAGTAGTTTATGAGTGAGGTTTAACAGAGTAGTGTGACTTTAACTTTTTGGTACATAGATTAGAACAGAAGGTACATCTGGATAGAAACATTAAGAACATATTGTGAAGATCCTTGACTATGATGCTCAAGATTTGGGATTGGTGTTATCTTTTTTAATAAGAAGTAGATGACATGGTCAAATACTATAATTTTAAAAATAACTTGTGAATCTGGTATTTTATGTGAGTCTGGTATTGCTAAGATAATAAAACTATATTCAGGTAGTATAAGTGGAACCACATAGATACTATCTAGGTTGATTCCTTGAAATCGACTCTTATTTCTTGCATTATTTAATCTGCACTGTTTCTAATTCCACTAAACAAAACTTTTGTTTGCATTAGTAATAAAGTTATGTAAAATACAGCAAGACCAAACTTCCTCTATGGGAAAACTATGGGGGACAATGAATTCAAGTATAAAAAAGTAAAGATAACACACCATGACTGTATCATTTTTATCCTACATAGTTATGTAAGAACCAAGTCAGGAAGGGAAAGCAGGGCCACAGGAGTGTTCCACAGTGATGCCTCTTGGTCATTTCTCTACTAGGAGATCCATGCCTGGTATTCATGATTTTTATCAGATAAAATTCTAGTTGAAACTTATCCTTGGTAAAGTGTTGTACAATTTCCAAGATTAGTATTTCCCGAAGAGTTACTTTTCACAGTTCACAAACTAGAGTAGACCAAGTTAAGACAGCATTAATCTTATTTGATTGCCTCACTTCCTATTACTATACCCTCTCTTGCCCATAATTAAGCTACGTTGCTTGAAATTATAATTCACATTATGATTATGCTTTTGCAGATGTGATTCTTACTCCCTCTTTTAACATTCCATCTGGGAGTTATTTGACTGTTCTCAGCGACTACCTATAACTATTACAGCGGTGATCAGCATCGCATTAACTGGTGGATTGACAAGTCTTCAGGGGATTAACTCCTGCCTAATCTATTTCATACTTATTATGGCTTCCAGGGTAGACTGATCAATTTAAGTAGCTGACTTTGCCATCTCTGAGATGAGCAAATCTCAGAGTGATATTATGTTGACATTTTGAAAGCAATATGCATTCCACAGGGAGGGCTGCCAGGGAAATTTTGGCTAAGTAACCTGCTTCCAGATCTTATCACAGGGTGTTATTATATCAGTGAATTTAACAAGGTCTGAAACTCTACCTTCTAGGTCTAGGATCAATACTTTATCAGTTCATACATATGCTAAATACTAAGCAGAATGCTGCATGGAGTACCCATTGACTGCCTACCCTGTGTGTATGTGTGTGTGTGTGTGCATGTGCGCATGCACGTGCATGTGTGTATGTTGTGCTATAGATCAAACTCAGGGACTTAAGCATACGAAATGCAAGTCAGGTGCTCTACCACTGAGCTACAGCTCCAAATGTTGGCCTCTTGAATGATGGTTTTGAGGCTCATTCTGACCAGACCAGTGATTTTCAAACTGCGTTCTTTGAATGCTGGAACTTCATTGTCCAATATTGTGGTCTCTAGCCATACATGAATATTGAAGAATTGAAATGTGGCTTATAAATACATGATACAATTTTAATTTTCCATTAAATTTTAGGTTAGAATTTTGATTTTAAATTAGAATTTAATGGGTACTTAATCTAAATTAAAAATTCATGTTAATGTTCAATTCAGCTCCTGGAAAACTTGTCAATATGTTTAAAACAAAAATATAAAGGTATTTTTCAACAGAATATATTTTTTCAGTGTTAGTATTTCTGAAATTTTCACATAGTTCAAAGATTTCCACTGAAAATTTGGCAACCAAATTGGATATGCAATTAGTATAAAATGCACACTGAAATATAATGTAAAATATGAGACTATTATCCTTCATGTTGACTGTATGTTACAATGATAATAGAGATGTTACTCAATTTATAATGGGATTACATTCCAATAAACTCATCCTATGTCAAAAACATTGTTCAGTTGAAAATGCATTTAATACACATAGTCTATTGAACATCACACCCTAAGGATACAGTACACTGTAGAATATCAACTTGCTGATTGTGTGGTTGACTGGGAGCTAGAAACTCACCACTGCTGCTCAGCATTGATAGAAAGTATTATACCACCCATTGCTATCCTGGGGAAACAAAATCAAAATTCAAAATTCAATGGATAGCTTTAATATTCTTGTAAAGTCAAAAGAATCCTAAATCTGGAAATAAAAAGAAAGTTATAAATAAATAAGTCATTCTGAAAGTAGAAGAAATATTAGAGAATTGGAAGTATGTCTGTGTGTATGGATTAGTGGATAAAAAGTAGAAGACTGGATAGACATAATGAATATATGTACATATAGCAATAACAAAATCTGATTATTCTGCACAAACATAAATTTTATACCAAAGAGTATGTTTTAAATGAGCATTTTTTTTTTTTTTTTTGTGGTACGGGGGATCAAACTCAGGCCCTTGTGCTTGCAAGGCAAGCACTCTAATCACTGAGCTAAATCCCCAGCCCTAAATGAGCATTTTAAATATTTTTATAATTAGTTTGATGTTGCTTTTTTTACCTTCTAAAAAAGGATTTATATGTTATAAATATTAAATCAATGCAATTAAGCTTATTTATGTTCTTATTTGGATGAATTGTCTTAGTTACTTTTGTCATTGCTGAGATACCATACCTGACACCCACAAGTTAAAGGATGCAAGGTTTATTTTGTTTCAGAGTTTGTAGAGGCTTCAGTCCACAGTCTGCTGGCTCCAAGGCAGATGACATTATAGAGGGGCTTTGCAGAGGAGAAACAGTCCATAGCAGAGCAGGCAGGAGGCAGTGAAGCAGCAGGCAGCAGCAGCAAGCCTCCCTTTCCCTTTTATGCAAACAAGCTTTTTGGGCAATGCCACTCACACCTAGGGTGGGCCTTCCCATTATCCACACCTAGAACTATAATAAACCAAGTAGTGGACTAATCTGATATCTCACACTCTTCATCCCAGTATCACACCCTAGATCCAGCCACCTCCAAAAGCCTCACCTATGAGCACATGAGGCTTTGGGGGGATGTCTAGATCAACACTGAGTGTGTGTTCTCTCTGCCCCATACCAAGTATCCCTTAAACAAAATAAGCTCTTTTCTTATGCTTTTAATCTGGTCTCGATGTTGGGGTTCTTCATCAGATTTAATATCAATAAAATGCTGTTGCAGAGCATGGTGTTGACGCCTGAAATTCCAGCACTTGGGAGGATGAGGAAGAAAGATTGCAGAGAGTTCAAGGAGCTCTGTGTAGCCAGCCTGGGCTACACAGTGAGTTCAAGTCCAGCCTAACTGCATAACAAGACTCTGTCTCAAAACGCAAAAGAAACAAAACAAAACAGACAAAACAAAACAAAACAAAAAAATGCACAGTGGCTGAAAGTAGTGTTTGGAAACCCAGTCTTTGATTTTGGTTTTCTGCAAGTTGAATATACATGTAACTTTAGATTTGTGTGTATTTATCATGCTTGCTAGAATATTCTTTGAGCTTTCTGCATGTGTGTTTCAGTGTCTGTCTTTAATTTGAGGAAAATTATGGCCATTTTTCTTTAATTATTTATTTTCCTATATTTTATCCTCCTTTTCCTACAGGTATCCTGATTATGTAGATGGTATAACTTTTATAATTTTCCCCAGTTCTTCAATGTTCTGTTCTCCTTCATCATTCTTTTTCTGTTTGCATTTCAGTTTGATGAATTTTTATTAACCTGCCTGCAAGATCACAGATTCACTTTTTTTTACCTTGTTCATTCCACGGATGAAGCCATCAAAGGTATTTTTCATTTCACTATTTCTAGTATTTATTCTGATTCTGTCTTAAAGTTTTCATCTTTCTAACTATATCATGTATACTTTTTTTTTCTTGCTTATGGTTTACCTTTTCCATTGGAGCTTTTCATATGGTTACTTTGAATCAGTTATTCTTATCCTAATAGCTCCAAAATATGTGATAGTTGAGTATTCTGATGTGTATTCTGTGTACCCTCACATTTTTTTTCTTGAACTTTATCATGCCTTGTGATGTTTTGTTGAAATTGTTCATAATGTATTATGTTAAAGGAAATTGAGGTAACCATGTCTTTTGCGTGAAAATACAGGTTAATCTGTTCAGAAGTTGGGCCGCATTTGGTGTATGTGTTTGCATGTATGATATTTGATATAGCTGTGGTTTCCAGAGGTTTCAACATCTTCCACTGTCCTTTTTATCTCCTGTGTTGATTTGGTGTTCCCCTAGGAGCTCCTTACTCGGAGTCTACCCTGTAATGCTTTTAGTTGTAATTCCCTGTTAATGTACGCTGGTTCCCCATGACAGACGTTAATATGCTGAGTCCCTGTGGTGGATGTGGTAGGGTTTGGGGACAGGAATTATGCTGTACTGTAAATTTATGATTGTATCTTTGTATTTGAATGGGTCTATGTCTCTGGACTGTGATTTTTACAAGTTTGTCTTAGCTTCTTCATCCCCCCCACCCCCGTAGGTGACCCAGGAAGGGTCTGGGAGATGTCCTTAATTTAGATGTGCTCCCAGGCACTAACAAGGCCTCGCCTTCCCCACCATAGAGAAAGCTTGTGTTGTGGAGAATCCTGGGGGTGTACTTTATAGCGACTGCTCTTCTTTGCCACTTGCCAGAGCCAGGAGCTTCATACACAGTTGGTCTTCAGCAGTTTGTCAGAATCGCCACTTGCGTGTAATAACTGGTGCATTGTCCTCAAGGCTCCTGCCAGCGTAAGCAGATCTCGGCTGGCCATAGCTGAGTTCACCTGTCTCTCCAGGTTTGGGCTTGGCCGATTGTTCTATGACTTAAATGTTTTGATGGGTCTAAGGAATTTACATTTAATTGGTTTAGTCTTTTTCTTATTATAAGGCTGATAGTTATGGTTCTTATATATCAGAAAAGAAATCAGGATGGTATTATTTATATATCATTCTGGATAATGGTGGCCACATTATGTATTTTTTTCTTCTTTGAAGGCATTCTCTTTCAATTGTTGTATCTTTCTTCAGATGTGTGTTATCTCTTTTTCGTGTTGTAATAACCATATTTTGCCTTTGTCCATGGATGCTGATTAAATTAAATCTCATTTGGGTACTTTTCTCCTCATAGAGAAGTTAAGAAAAAGCTAATCTTTATACCTTCAACTGCTTTGAATGCATCACAAACTGGCATGATTGGCGTTACAAAGAAGGGTAAAACAGTAGTCAAGCTCCAGTGAAGTTTGTCATATATTTGGAGACAAAGCTAACGTTTTTCAAATCAACAGAAAACACATTATCGGTGATGAAATTTGTAAAATAAAAAGTGGCTTTTAAACAGTTCAAAGAAAGAAATAATACACATTTGAGTAGGTTAATCATGTGTTAAATGACAAAAATGAAGACATTTAACCATATTATCTTATTTTATGAATGAAAATACTACCAAGAAAAACTTTACAAATAGTTATTAATGTGACTGAGTCTTGCTTCTGGTTATTAATTGCTTATTATTTTGTTTAACATATTATTTATAAAAAAGAATTTGTCTATAGTCCCCAGCATGCATGCATTCAGCATTTTCAGATGTTATTGTTCAGCCAAAAGAGGACAGTTAGGAGCATTCTTCAGTACTGAACACTTAGAGATGACTTTAGTTAGGATCCCTCTTACTGTGTCACTGAGATTATGAACCTGGTCTTCACCGGGCTGATTGACAGCATTATAAAGTGTGTGATGCCGACTCTTAAATGAACACTTTTTCTTATGTACACACTTCTAAATTATAGCAATCAGCAAATAGCAGTTCCTAAATTACATTTCCAACCTTTTTCAGCAATAACTTAGGCTGTAATTACTACATCTTTTCACTCTGGGAAATTGCAAATTTTGGGAAAAAAAAAACCCTTAAACACGATAAATTTTTCAGTGGAAAATATGTTTAAGACATTAGTTTATGTTATTGTTGTAAAACAATAAAATATTTAACATTTAAGATCTCAGCAATAATTATCTTCAATTTCATTTTTAGTTTAGATTATAGGCTGGAATTAACTTCCTATAACCTTTGAGTCAAGCACTAATAAATGAGAGATACAAATGTAGAAGATTTTATGTTTTATCCTAGCATGGAAATCTACCTTATCAAACCTTGCTTCTTACTACCCCTAATATGCAAATTCTAGTTACTTAAATCTCCCCTTTTTGTAGTCTCACCCTAACAAGTCAGTGTAAAAATGGTCATTAAAAATGTAGACTCTGAGCCTGGGTATAAATCTGAATTACAAGTCTCATTAGCTATCAATAGTAGAAAAGCCATTTAATATTTCTGTGAGCAATTTCCTTTTAATACAAAGGTGTGTACTACTTCTAGAATTTTGAGAGAATTAAAGTAATAATTTCACCTAGTCAATAAGCAGTTATGAAGTTTGAACTACACACCAAACCCTGTTTTGGATACTGGACATAATGCAATCAAGACAATAGATAAAAGCCCTGCTTCTGTCCGACTGAGTTTCAATGGAAGGAGACAGATAAACAAATAAACACATAGCGTCCAAGGAAGTAATAAAAACTATAAAAAAGAATAAGGCAAGATAAGGAATTAAAAGCAAATGGGACTGTTATTTTAGATGCAATTATTATGAAAGACCTTTCACAGGATGTGACATTTAAATAGAGACCCAAATGAAGTGAAAACAAGTTGGGTGGGCGTGGCGGCTCATTCCCATAATTCCCATACTCCACAGGCTGAGGCAGGAGGATTGTGCGAGTCTGAGGTCACTATGAGCTAAGCTATAAGTCAGTTCAATGCCAGCCAGAACTATATAGCAAAGCGAAATTGCCATGTAAGTATGAAAGTCCTGAGGTAATAATGTGCTTGACACATTTGAAGACTAGCAAAGAGGCAAATGTAGGTAGAGTAAATGAAGATTAGAAAAAAGAGATAGTGAGGAGAAGTACCAGACCTTGTAAAGTCAGAGTATGATTTTGGAATTTACTCTGAATCGGGAATGTAAATCTTTAGAGAGTTTGGCGTTGAATAGGGAAACTACCTGCTTTGGAAGATTCAGTAAGTGTTCTTTTGGTTGCTTGTGGAAAATAGAGACAACAGAAGAGAAAGGCTAAGTGCCCAAAGAGCAAGTGGGGGACTGTCAGTATATTCCAGGAAAGACAGGACTGTGTTAGAGCAGGCTGCTGGAAGTAGAAATAAAAAAAATAAAAAGCTAGATTCAGGATATGTGTTGAAAGTAGAGCCTGTAAGATTTGTTTAAAGATGTCTGGAAGGCTTTTTATTTAATAAACTACAAGAATAGTTTGACTTTTAGTGAACTGGGAGAGGTTGGAGCAAGAGTAGGAGGGTACAAAGGCATATTTTGTATTTTTAAAACTTTCGGATGATTTGATGTCACACACACCAATAATGAAAGCCTTGAAAAGAAGCAAGCATAATCCTGACCTATGCATTGCCAAATTTTTTTCCTTTGAAATTGCTTGTAGACATTAAAATGTAGCAAGTGCCAATGGCTATAGGTCTATTGGAAAATGGTAATTCTCTGTGGGGGTATGTTTGTGATTTATTCTCAAATATATTTTTATATATTGGTTATATATTGCACCTTCTGCTATAAATGTTCTCTGGTTGGAATTTTCATGTGATTATGTATCTTCAAACTTTTAACTTCCTCTTTTCCCTCCAAACATACGTCTTCTTCCTAGAAAATTTGTCTTGCTGTCTTAGTTCATTCTGGCCCCAGGACAAGCAGCCAGCCCACTTGTTAATATTAGGGCCACTCCTGGAACCAGCTCTCTCAAATTACAGACTGGCTCTTGGAGGTGACTACCTTTCTGGCCAGGAACAAGAATGAGAGAACTCGAAAGGGTTAGATAGGGAAGGAGCAAAGAGTCCAAGAGTGCCTCATTAGCCTGGTGCAACCCTATCATCATTTTCTTAGGTTATATGTTAAAGTTGTGTTTCTGTGGTCAATGTTTCAGTGAGACAGCTGCCCCCTAACTTGCATTTTCTAGTGTTTTACCAGTTATTGAGATGACACATGAAGAAGTGAATTCAGATTTTAAAAGCATAGTTATTATAGATGACTCAGTGTTCTTCGTGTCATCAACACTTCTATTGACAGGTGTGATCTATCTCAGCACTTTAAAATCCTGAGTCTACTCTTAGCAGATATGGTTGACTATGTGGGCTTGTAATTCTACAGGAAATAGTATCAATGACTTTACTCTGCAATTCCCCTTCCCAAAGATCTTCCTGCAACTTTCAAAGGCTTATATGATATAACTGAGATGCTTTTCTATGGCCTAAGGCTTTTGTACTTCATTAAGATGCTGATGTCGTTTTTTTTTTTTTTTTTATTTCGATGCATTTGTACTAATTAAATTCTTACCTGAAATCTGGTTTCGATGTTGATAGTTAAAGATGAGGGCTGAGGGGGAGAACTCTGGCATCAGAAGGTGTGAGCAGGAGCTTGATTATGAAAATATGTACTTACTTGTCAGTGTTTCCTAAAGCTCTTATTTCAGGGCAGGAGTACTGCCACAGTTGCGAAAGAGAACAAATGGCTCTTAGGAAGGGAGAAGAAGATGGGAAAAAGCTTTTGATGCAGTTCAGTAATGAAGCTGAAAAAAAGATGGGGACAGAAAGAAAGTTCTTACATTCGCCTTGACTTGTCCTGTCAAAAGAACTGACTGTTTTATTGAGTACTAGATTTAAATACAGAATAAGTTTGGAGAAAGCAGGAACAAAAATTCTGCTTTTGCCAGCATGAGACTGTACAGCTCAAATTCTATTATACTTTAGCAAAATATCTTCTTGAGCCAAATCAAATATACATTCCAAAGAAAGGAAGTCTGTTCCGTTTTATAATTTTTAAAAATAGCTTCATGAATAGTTTCAATGGCTTTGAATAATCATGAATCGTTTCTGGCTTTGAATAATCGCTAAACTGATATTATGAATAAAATTAGTAATCTTAAAATTAACATTTCTTCAGTGAAAATTTTGATATATATCTCATAAAATTTGCCACTGTTTGGAGACAGACACATTTTGAAATATCTTTGAACTCCGCAACTAATTTAGGTAATTTATCCAACTCTTCTGAGCCTCATTTTCTTTATCTGCAAGATAGAATAAAAGTCCTTGCTTTAAAGTCAAATGATTATGCATAACACATTTCAGCAATTTTATTATAATTTTACTCAGATTGCACAACAAAATTAGGTATTTTAGAGAATACTACCATAATTACGGACATGTGAAATATAATATTTTTCCTCATAATAGATTGCTGTAGTATTCTTCTGTATCAAGTACTACAATTTAGCACAGTATTAGTATTAGGTAAATCAGAGGAATGAAAACATGTTTTTCCTAGTTTTTGTAAAATGATTATATGTTTTTAATACATTCTGTGAAGACTAAATTATGTCTGAAAATAAAAAAAATAAATATTTCAGGTACTGTCTCCTTGTCATTCAATATAGTAAAAGATTATAAACAATATGTATTCCAGGTTTCTCTCACTTGGATTATTTTACTGTAGTTTAACTGTACCCAGTTTGTACTTTACTGTGACTGTTTTTAGTCCTTTACATGTATTTTTATTTCTTTGGGGTTTAAACTTGCCCTTTTTACAAAAGATTTTTATATTTCCACCTGTTTTTCAGGCTTTGAGTTTCTGGTGTTCTCTACCACTATCATCAGTTCAAGCAGAATTATTCATTCTTCACTCTCTCTGAATACTCCCACAGCCTCCTTGAGTTTAGATGTGGACTTTTATTATTTCTATCATCTGTGGACTGTTATACTTTTCCATCTGTCAATATCTCCTTTTTTCATCAGAGTATCTGACATTGTAAAGAAAAACGATCACCTGCTATTGCCACCTTTCACCATGGAAACATGACTGCCTATAAATAAGATTTTGAATTTATCCTCTATATTAAATGGACTGAATATCTTCAGAAGGAAGGGGCAGTTGCTTTGATACTTGACAAAACCTATTTTCAATAAGATGAATAACTGCATACTCCAAGTAAATTAATACTTATGCTGTAAATTTTATTCACCATAACATTTAATATTTGTATTAAACATGTGCATGGATGTAACTCAACAGAAATTTTATTGAAGGGAATTAGTATATCTCTACTTTACATAGATGGTAATTTGAGAAAGAGAGAATGAGTGGAGGGATCTCGATCAGGTGATCCTTAGGGAAGGGATCTTGGGGTCCTTGGATCATTTTTATGCTGGGGGAGCACCTGACACCACTGGTGAGGTTCAGGGCTTCCTTCACGTAAAGCTTCTCTGGTGAAGTGAAGGGGGAGAGGGATTCACGTGACAGAGAGACTCCAGGAACAAGAGTTCTGCTGGTTGGTCTCCTTCTAGGTATGTGGGTGAAATTTGGGTAATGAGATTGAAGAGTGACTGTTTTGAAGATTGGCGCTCAGGAAGAGAGCATGATGCAGTAGTGGAACATAAGCAGAGATGGCAGAAGCGAACATGTTGGATGAACTTACACAGGTCCCTCATTTGAGAACTAGGTTCAGATCACAACAGCGGAAGACCAAATTTTTACTTATCTGTTGTAGGTTCTTTATGGCACTGTTTCACTGATCTGTTGTAACTTGATGTGACTACGTCAGAGGAAACTGAAAGGGCAGAAAAATATAATGTGGGAGACTTTCTCCTGTTTTCTCCTCACTGACTGAGGAGTAGCTGACCATGAATTTGAGTTCTAACTGGGACGCAGAATTGTAGGGTGAGGGGTTAATCATGGATAATTTAAAATCACCAGCAAAAGATGTGAACGCAAAGGATTCACACGTACGGTAGCAGAAAAAAGAAAAGCAGGACAGGCAGATCTTATGTTCACACCATGTGCCAGTGGAACTTCCCCTGGACAAGCAAAAAGGATCATTGGAATTAGGGATTGTGATTTCTGCACTATAGAGATTCCACTATCCCCTCCCAGGACATTATCTTCCTCTCCTTTTCTCTCCATTTCAATTCCCATGCCTCTTAATCTCAATTATGAAATGCATTACTTTTTAACTTACTTAATAAGTGCATTTGAAGAACAGTATTAAATTGATGAAGGACTTCGTATGGGTCAGGTTTTTGTTTGTGTGACAAAACCTTGACATACACAATTTTAAGGAGGAAGTGTGTATTTTGGCTCACAGATGCTGAGGTTTCAGTCCATGACCATCTGGCTCTAGGGCAGGAACGTGGTGACAGAAAAGCATGTAGAGGAAAGCTGCTAGCTTATGGTATCTAGGAGCCAAAACACAGAGGAAGAGCCAGAGGGGAAGGGATCAGGGACCGGATACAATTTCCAAGGCCACACAGACATCCAGACACACTCAGAAGTGTGCTTTATTAATGTCCTGGTGTTTCTCAAGCCAATCAAGGTTACCCATGACACCGCCATGACATTATTTACAACTAAGAATCGGGGAGAGTAAGAGATGCTATCTCTGTTGATCATCAGCACATTTCATCAAAATTTCACTGTGAAAACCAGAAGACATTGGTACCTTTTTAAAAGTAAATTTTGTGACTTATTGCAGGTGATTAAAAACAAACGAAATTAGAAAATGCTTATTTTATAACTTACTTTATCTATCACTGTATCCATCTTTATCTATCATATAAATTGTTTTACTGCAAATTAAAACAAGTATGTACACGGTAAAGCAAAGCATAGTAAAGTAAGTACATAGTAAAATAGCAATAGAGAAAATTTAGAAAAATGTTCTTTAAATTTCACACACTTTCTCATGTCACATACATTTTGCATAGCTTCTATCCAATATCACTCTCTGTCTCTTTGTCTGTCTGTTTCTCTCTCTTTCAACTGGCTGATTTCTGATTTGGGAAAGGAGGGAGGTAGCTGGGACTCAAAACAGTGGTACAAGGAATCCTTGTGATGGCACAGTTCATGTAAAACTAAATAAACTCACACATACACGTTAATGTAGTATTGAAGATACCTGAAAAAGGTCAATGGACTCTATAACTATTTCTTGGTTATGACTGTAGTACATTTATGTCAGTTGTTACCACCAGAGGAAAGTGAATGTATAATAAATGGTATGTTATACTATTTCTTATATCTCCATGTTAATCTATAATTATTTCAAAATTTTCAAAATTTAAGAAATCACTTTGCTCGGTATCCATCAATAATTGTATTACCTGTGTGATGTAATTGGTATCTTTTTATCAAGAGATTAATCTTTTCACAGGTGTATAAATAGTTTGTGCCCAGCGTTAATGGATTTTTAATCTTTTAAGGATAAATCCCTACTGCTTGATTGATGTCTAGTTAAATGTCTGAACTAGTTTTTACATCTTGCTGAATATAGTCACTGATTATCTACCCAAACAATTGACATCAGAACAAAAAACACTTTTTACTTGAAAGTTGTATTTTAAATTTAGGACTCTCTAACTAAAAGCAAAATAACTCCTTCTTGTTTTGATAGTAACTGAATGAATATTCTTTTTTATTTTCTTTCTCCATCTCTCTACCTGTATGTGCGGGGAGGTCTAAGATGTTACACCTTTTTTTTTTTTTTTTAATTCTCTTCACGTTGTCAAGAACTGTGAAGATTCTAAAATTTTACCTTATTTGCCAACTAACAAGCTAACCTGCCCTGGAAGTCGGCCAAATCCATAACACTTGTAAGTCAGAGACCCAGGACTTTATTATTTGTGGCACAATGGGCAGCATGAGCTTCAGATGTTTCTTATTTTCTCTTTTACCACAGGGCCTGCAGAGAAGACACAGAGTTATCTGTGTGGACACTATGGTACAAATCCATTATGTAGTTAAGAAATTCCTAAAACTATCTTTTGAAGAACTGCTAACAAATTTGCCCAGTATTTGTACTGAGAGGAATTATTCTCTTTATTAAATGGATCAGTAAAAAAAAAAATCTCGCTTGTGCTCTGCGTAGATACATTATCTCTGTATTCTAAGGCAATTTGATACACAAACATCTTTGAAAAGATAATCACAAAAAAACTATAAAAACGCCATGGGTGATTGTTCACCTAAGCACTGCTTCTCTGATGGTCTTGATTGGACTCACGGTTTTCAAGAGCATTGCCATCATTAGATGAATAATTCATGAGTCATTAGCATAATCCTAACCTGTTTCCTGAATTTCCATCCATTTCAAATAGCTTTCAGATACCTTTGAAGAACTGCAAACTTAATATCAAGACCAAAAAATCTTTGATTTTTCTCTCTGCCCGAAAACTTGCTTCATTTCTTTTTCAATTATGATCTATAGCAACCCACTCTTCTAAGACAAAAGAATCATTTTTGTTCTTTTCTTCTTCCAATTATCATATGTGCATCATCAGCAAATCATGTTGATCCCGCCACCATGTGGTACATTGCCTCCAAACTACACAGAGGAGATTACAATAACTGCTACTATTATTTTCTTGCAGCTAGAGGTGGCCCTGCAATCGGGGACTAGAAAAGCTTTGTGTCAGAATCCTAGGAAGGCTGTTTAAAGGGAAGGAACTGACCAAGGAAGAATTTT
This sequence comes from Hystrix cristata, assembly GCA_004026905.1. NCBI lineage: Eukaryota > Metazoa > Chordata > Mammalia > Rodentia > Hystricidae > Hystrix > Hystrix cristata. The sequence continues at coordinate 37,391 of PVJO010006012.1, read as the reverse complement.
GTTTTGTTTTCAACCTTATTCCTCTTTTCTGGAATACTCTCCTTTCTATTTTTTTGGAATACAGAATAGAAAGCATCAAGTCCCAGAAATGATATTAAATCACTGGCAATACCAATTGAGGGAAGCTGAGGACTTAAATGATTCCAGGTTAAGTTCTGTACCAGCTTGGGAAAAGAAAGAAGTGTATGGGTAATCTATCTGGCTTTGTTCTCAGCCTTGTAAGGGTAAGAGATTGGCAAACCTCCAGTTTTTCCATCTCTGATTATAAGAAACAGGCCAGTGAATGTAAAGCTTATCACATTACCTGATGGAATAATTTAGAATCTAAACTTCAGAGCATCTAAGGGAGTCTTTATGCTTTGATAGCTCATTTCTGGCCTGTTATCAGTGAATCATTCATTCGATTCACTAATTCTTTGCTAGAGAATACACATCTCTTATTTCCTGTGCCCTATAGAGCCCTCCATCTCTAAAGACAAGGGACAAGAAGGGGTAATATGTTTCAACACCAAATAGTTAGACTTTTATGTGTGGCACTGGGGCTTGAACCCACGGCTTCTTATGTACTAGTGCTCTACCACTAAACTACATTTCCAACTCAATAGTGGACCTTTTGAAAAAACCAAGTTCTTATTTTAATTGACCCAGGGAATTAGAATAATGAAGGAACAATTTTAGTGAGTACGACAAGCAGTGAGTTTAGGGACTGGATACTGGCCTGAAGATAATGCACCACAAATAACCAGTGGAAACCTCTGGGAAGCTTTTCCAGGTGAAATACTGTGCCTGAATTAAATGCACCTTCCTAATTAAAGCCAAGCACATGCCACTATTATAACACTTATCGTTCTGCATTGTAATCAGACTTATAAATTATGTGCCTTCTAGTACACTGAAGCCTCTTTGGGCAGGACATAGATCTTATACTTCTAATTTGAGAGCTAGAGGTAGGCCTGGCATGCAGTGTGTACTCAAGAAACGTTGAACGAATGAATGAATGAATGGTATAGTAAAAAGGAATGAGAGAATAACTTACTTTGTTAAAACAGACACAATACAATAGCATAGAGCAGCGAAGGTATGTCTAAAGCTACACAGTGGTTGCCTAACAGAGGAGTTATTATTGTAAAATATATAACCAGCCTGTGAAATTGGGGAAGTTCTACAAAAACCCTGGAATTGGAGTTGTGTGATTTTTGCTCAAGAATTCTGGTTTTCTGTTCTGCCAAATTGACAGCATTTTACCCACACTAGAGAATTGTTATCAGAATACACAAAATGATAATATTTGTGATTCTAACATATTACCTGATTAATAAGTGCTCCATGAACATTTGTATTTTTAAACATCTTATTCACATAGTTTAAGTAGTCACTATTTTTAAGTTAAATAAAATCAAATAAACATTGATGTAGATTAATCTTGATACATAAGCTTATATATAAGTTGTTTTCTAATAGGAAGTAAATAATGTGATGAATAAATTGTGTATGTATTGGTTTTAGACATTAGTTGCTATCTCCCTTTGAAGGAATTTATATGAAAAGTTAAAAACTATTTAAGCCATCTGTCTATTTTATTTAAACTTCTTCTTTCTTTCTTTTTGTTAAAAGTTGGTAACATTTAAAAGGTCAGACACATCAAGCACCTGGTGTTTTATCGTTTTTTGGGGGGTAAGTGCAGTTCGGATATTTGATGTATTCAAAAGGATTTAATTTCTTATGAGGCAAAGAATTCTATAGTAAAAATACATTCTAAGCAATGACAGTGGTAAAACCAGAAAGAAATCTGCACTTTCAAATGCTTTTTGAGAATTCTTTAGGGAAAGCTTATGCTCTGTGTCCTGTGGACCATGGTTGGTTGTATAGATGTGTGGAAAGAAAAAAAAAAAAGTGGAAGAAAGCTTCAAGTGGAAATGAAACTGTATTGATCCCTGGTAAGTTTCTTTTTATTACAGACTTTCAGCTCTTCCGAAAATCTGAGCCAATTGAAGTGAATTCAAAAATGACATTTCTTGTGAGTTTGCTGTATTCACTAGGAATAACAAGTGAAAGTATTTCTCTTCTCCTGAGCTATAGAATGACTTATTACTTTTTGTTGATAGTGTACTTTTAGTTAATGTCGGAGGTAGGCATTTTCGTATACTTTATTGGATATAATAGAAAGCTCTGTGCTGGAGGTGAAAGAATGAAATAGTGCCATAATGTCATGTTCACTCAACAAAACTTTTTGGACATCTATTATGTGTATCATCTTATGATTCTAAAGTATGTGGGGATATAAACCTGTGAAATCACAATTCTCAGTTTGAAGAGCTGGCATTAAATTAATAGAGTCAAGGAATACTGGGAAAGAAACAAGAAAAAGCTATCAATAAAAGTAACAATGAGGAGAGATGACTTTTGTCCAAGAAATCTATTGCTTGATTGATAGAAAAATATTTGTATGTTGTATGTAAAATATACAGTATACATTGATAAAAATGATTTGTATGACAGGATAGTTATTTATTAGTTCGAAATAGTTTTAGTCTACACTCAAACTAACACAACAACTCTGGCAGTGAGTTACATACTGTCATTTTCTTTTACAGGTAAAGAAAAGGGTCACTGAACTCACATTTATAAGAAAGAAAAAGCAATATGGTTTCTTTCTGACAATTCCAGTATAAGAGAACTGCTATGACTAAGGTTTCCAAACCCTTTGTGACCAAACCTCCTTATCTGTATAATGGGGATAAAAACAGTAGTTACCTCACACAGCAAAGTATTAGTTCAGCAGTTCGGCTACCAATAGCAAAACGGTATCTCAAGTAACATAGACATTGATTATTTTCCATTTGGACAGTTCGAAGCTAAGTGGTTCTAGGTTTGGTTCTGTAACTCAACATTATCACCAAAGTCCTAGAGTTATGTTACCTTTTCTCTGAATTATCAGGTGTTTATGACGTTCTCACTTGAACTTCTGTCCATTCTGGGGCACGATAGACACTACTTCAGGTATCTGTAACACGGATTTCAGGTTTGCTTGAGCCCTGAAACAAGATTAGAAGTAGAAAAGAGAATGATGTTGGGGTATCCATTTCCCTTTGCTTCCTCTTTACCAGGCCCTCGTGGGCTGCATGTCTGTCGGTGGCACACAAAGCCCTGTTTTTATCAGGAACTAGCAATTGCATCTTGGTTTGCTATTTGAGAGCTCTGCTCCTGTGAGCCTTTTGTCTCTGCTGTTTCTCATTCATGTGGTATATTACATAGAAACACTGACTTTGCCCACGACTTTGCATCTACCTAGGATGGCCCCCACTTGTCATCTACTATGTATCATTTCTCTATCTAAGCCCCTCTGCCTGTCTAACTGTCTGTCTGTCTGTCTGTCTATCTATCTATCTATCTCTATCTAAACTTACAGGCTACTATATAAACAACTTCTTTTCAAAAATGATGTATAATTAAGCAGACTTTCATAAATTTTTATGAAACACATGAATAGATGAAAAGGGAAATTCTCTTCACTACTAAAAAGAAGTAACTGGTAATCTAATTATAGAATTAGGGATAATTCATTAACTATGAGTTCATATATATATAATAGGATGAGCGTGTGTGTGTGTGTGTGTGTGTGTATGTGTGTGTTTGTGTATATAGAGAGAGGAAAGAAGGGAGACACTTGTTATAACTTTTGGTATATATCCTTTATAATATGATATAAAGACTACATAAAAATTAAAATAGGCTTTCTACATCTTGACCATCAGTCCTGTAATTCAGATGTTTAGGGCCTACTCAAACTCAAAATTTGATTGCCTGTTAATTCTTCTGCTGTATGAAGTAAACAGAGTGCTGTTTTCTACATTCCGTTTTCTGTTAAAACTGATAACACATCTCTCTGTTCCTGTGATAAATATGGTGTGACCAAGAAAAAAACCGTTGAGCAATTGCCATAAAATTTCTTGTTTTTAGAAGAGTTGGAAAAGGATTAAAATAGCCTGTTTTAGCCGAGGATGGTGATGCACGCCTGTAGTCCCAGTATTCTGGAGGTTTAAGCAGGAAGATAGTCATGAGTTCTAGGCCAGCTTGGCCTATATAGTGAGTTCAAGGCCAGCCTGAATCGTATAGCATGATCCTGTCTTTAAAAAAAAACCAAAAAACAACAACAACAACAAAAAACTTGCCTCATCATTATCCACTAAAATAAAACTATTATGTTGTAAGTTTCTTAATCTCAACCAGTTTTATACTTTGCAAAATCCACCTTAAAATAATTCACCCTAGGTTTCTCAGACACCCTAAGTGCATTCTCCAGACTCTAGCCCTCTCATACAATATGTGAAGACCCAGTCCAGACTGTATCCTGTCTCACTGAAGTAGGTCTGCTGTGCTTGGCCTCCTACTTTTTCTTGCGGTCGTGGTGGACTCACCATTTGACAATTTCTACCTTACTCTGAGCTGTACTGGAGTCTTATTCCAACCAGAAGGAGACTGCAAATCCTAAGACAAAACTGACCAGAAAGTAAGGATTATGAGATCTATACATTTTGTGATTGCAAAGATCCAGGATGTGGATTTATATTTAAAAGGACATTTCAAAAAATGTATTACTGTTTTGTCAGAGGACCAGTACACCAAGAGATGAGGGGTGGGAAGAAAACAAAGCTCTTACATATCTTAATAGAAAAGAGAAATTGGACAAAAATATGTTTATAGATGGTGAAAAGCAAGAGATCTTAAAACGGAACAGTAGATATACTGTTTTGTGGAGGTGTAACTTCAAGCAACTATTTTTAAATTGAAAAATACAGCTATGTTTACATATACTACTTTGATTTATATAACCCATATCATATTCTAATTATAATATTTTCCTCTTTCCCTTTTTGGTTTTACAGAAATTAACTCAATGAATATTTGGGTGTACATCTTCTGTATATGCATTTATTGATTGTTAAAAATCTGACCAAATGGATTTTAGTCATGAAAAGATATGAATTATAGCAAAATTGCATTTTGGGTTTATTTCATTTATAAGTTCAATAAAAAAGTTTAGGGCCTAATAATATTTTATTCAAAAATTTTAGCTGATTTCATGAAAGGCTAACTTTTTAAAAATCGTAATATTGATACGTATGAAAAGTAGAAAATTTATTTCACAATTCATAACAAATGCTTTATTATGAAACAAATGAAAACTATGTTAATATATTTAAATAACTGATATTTCAGGTGGAATGTTACCCCGGAAATGTAAAAGTGATTTCCACTGCAAAATTAATGTCACTTTGTATAATTTGACATGATCTTTGAAGGAAAATCATATAAACACTTTAATCCTAACACTAATTACCTTTCATGATCATGAAACTTTGGGTAGTTTCACGTGAAAACATTGCAAAATTATAAATATACTAGGGATAAAATTGTTGTAGTATTATAGTCATTTCATTGAAGAGTTGAACTCTTCCAGCAGGAAAGAGGTTTTACTAATTCACATTTTTTAAACTAATACTTCTAAAATCATTCTGCCGTGTGTTGAAATCCATTTCTGTGCACCTAGATACGTAATTTAAAATTGGGACACAGACCTCTTCTGTCTGGTTTCTTATTTTGATGATAAACTTTCATAGACAGTCTCCATTGGGAGGATTCCATACTCATAATTTCCAGATGTGTCTGTGATGGGGCCACAAGTTTAACAAGTAGATTCATGGGATATTAACTACACGTTCACCATCAATGGCTAACTCAGCTTTTATTTCTTCCATGTTCTTCTGACCTTCATCGAGGCTGATAGTTTAAAGTCATAAAGTAGTTTCTTCTAGGTTTTTCAAAAAGTCTTCAATAGCCTGTTGAACTTTATGCATGAAGACATGATTTCTCAGTACAAACCACACCGACGGGTTTGGTAACTTAATGAATCCATTAGTAAATGAGCACAGTGATGCCCTGACTGGCTTAGGTAAATATTATGCTTTGATTTACATACTAATAAATCAAGAAAATCAAAAGATAATAAAGATAGAGATTTAGTGCCGTATCCCTTCTGGGAGCATGGAATAATTTTTCCATATTTCTACAGAATCATGTTCCTAGTGTCTTAGGAATCATCAGATAAATATATTTGACTCTTTGTAGTGGGATGTCTGTTATATTTGGAATTTTTTCATTCTCTAAGCATTACCTGTTTTCTTAGTTAAATTTTAAAACAAACATATTGAAAGATTGAGTAACCCAGCGCCATGTCTTGTCACATTAGCTCAACCACATAAATCAGTCAGTAGAAATAAACACAATCATAATATTGACAAACCCATAGAATATCTGTGCTTAGCACAGTGAAGTTGGAAACTCATGGCAGATGACTACTGGGTACAAACATGGTAAGATAAGTACGCAAAATGTTAGTTCAACTGAGAGGAATTCTGTGTTAGAGAAGCCCAGCATGGTGGTGCTGCTGGCTGTAACACCAGCACTCTGAGGTAGGAATATCACAGGTTTATGCCCCGGCTGGACAACTTAGTAAGATCCTGTCCTAAAATTTAAAAGAAAAAGAAAAGGACTGAGAATGTAGCTCAGTGTGAAGGCCATACAAACACTTTAATCCTAACACTCAAACTTCAACCCTCATCCTCCCCCCAAATTTTTAAAAAGTAATATTAGCCAGGAGCTATTAATCATTAATTATTTTTAGTTAATATTAAGTAGATAAGGTGTCCATGTGATATATGTAGCATGATTGGTGCTAAATTACATCCACTTAAACTAAACTCTGTTTAGCAACGCTTTAAGTGGATTATAGTAAATGTATGGATGTATATTTCCCTCCTTCTCTTCCTCAACTAATAGAATTAAAAAGTTCAGTTATATCAAATGCTGGTGAGCATGTGAAACAATTTGAAATCTTAAATAAAAATTCATATACACATCCTTACTTATTAAAGTTCAAGGAAAAGTACAACGCTTCTAGCTATATACCCCATTAAATTTTTCCACATATACATCAAGAAACATGCACAAGACTATTCCTACCACACATGTTACAATAAAAATTAAAACAACTAAAGTCATCATCAGTAGCAGCTGGAAAAATCAATCGTAGTATAGTCACATGATGGCTATTCTGGAACAGTAAGAAGGATGAAACATGGCTATAGGCATTACAGGAGATGAGTTCCATGAGGATCATAAAAACAAAAACTATATAGAATGCATTATCCATGGTTAAAAGTAAAATAAGAAAATATAAATAATATGATGACTTAGCATAAAAGGGACTATGGAAATCTTCAACAAAAATTCAGAATAGGTATTATCTCCTGGCACAGGAAAATGAACAACGCTCCATTTAAAGTTGCACACAAGGAGTTCACAGGTAATGTTATTGTTCACTGTATTTAGTGGATGCATGAAAGTTTTATTATATTTTTGTCTGTAAATTGTATATGTACTTAATACAAAGGTGTGGTTATGAAAACTCCAATATGAAATATTTGAATGCAACATTAGGTAGGATCAGACTTTGCAGTTTTCTATAAACACAACAAAAATAATTTAATAGTCAAGGCACTTTTGCTACTAGCTTGTATTTGAACTTTGCATCAATATATTTCAGATGTATAAGTCTTCCTTTATGTCAGTCACAATTATAATAGAATAATAAAAAAAATTCATAACAACCTGAGAACACGATTTGTCTATTTAGTAGCAAAAATAGCTAGATGAAATAACGAAAACTTATGGGAAAAATCCATGTATAGAAAAACAAGAGAACTACCATACTAAAACTTATTCTGCAGTTGTATTATTTTTGAAGATAATCCTCTTAATGGACAACAAAATGCATCGATATTTTTCAGGCTAATTTTAATATTTAAATTGTAAAATACAGAATAAATTTATGCACTTTTATGCATAAATCCTCATGTTCTATTTCCAAAGACAATCTTGTAAGTGAGACATTTGTCTTTCACAGTTTTTGCTGACCTTATTCTTTCCACTTGTGAGAATTTGAGCATAAATATTTCATAACACCAAAGTGTAAAATATTTAAACTGCTTCATTTCACACCAATATGTGTGTGTGTGTGTGTGTGTGTGTGTGTGTATGTAGGTATGTGTGTGTATAAAATGATTTTTTAACAATGCTGCTTGTGCTGATGTGTCCTGGAATGCTTAATACGTATATACAACTAGTTTTCTAAATGAATTGACAATTTCTTTTGATGATTTAAATGATACCCATTTCATTATACAATTTTACATTAAATGTTTTAGATAGTAATAGATCCAATATGCAAGTTTTAATATGTTGTAAATTTAGTTATCACTACAAATCCTAAAACATTTCAGATATTTCATATATTTCATGAAATTTAAGTTGCAATCTACAAGACAAGCCAGGATTTTATGTACTATTAAGTAAAATTATCCATGAATCACTAATATAAAAAATTTATTGGGCTCAGAGATGGTAAAATGACAAATATCTCTGTTTTAAATTAAAATATTTGAGCAATTTTATAACCATTATCTACTTTGCCAAAATATCTAACTCTTAGCGCTTTACTTTTGAATTCATTTTGTTTTTATTTCTTTAGACTTTCTGATTAGCATTATGTACTTTTTCTAGTCCAACACCAAATCGTATTTTCTTCTGTTCTACCATATAGCAATCAATTTATTTCAGCAAGCCCTGTTAAGGGAAAGGAGGGCTTCCCCTTTAGATACAACTGTGTTTTAACATATCAGATAAATTTTATTCAAAAATACAGCAAGAATCTTTCTTTGAATTTCATGTTATATAAAAACAAAATATGACTAGCTTCAAGATAAAAAGCAATGTTTTCCTTTTTTGAGATTATTATTACTAAAAAAAAAAATCCCGACTATGCTCCAAAGATGACTCAAACAGCAGGCCAAAAGGGTAAGTCGCTCAGAAATGGGCAGAATATACCAGAGAGAAAATGGATTTAGTTTGTAGGTTGCGTAGCATTTAATCATTTCTCCAGCAACATTATGACCATGACATTCTTGTATTTTACCCAGAAGGCAATTCATACTATAAAATCAGATATGGAAAGATTGGACAACTCTAGGAATTATGAATAAAGAGATCTAACAAATACGAATGTGCATCGTGACCTAGGAAACCTTGTACTGCTAATACTAGACTCTTCAACACTGAGTAGCTCCAACTGTATAAGAAGGTGGAGAATTTGAAAAAAAAATATTGAAAGATGAAATTTGATACTTTCTGGAAAAGAAGATTCATTCTGGAGAGTGACAGTTTGCAATTTTCCAGTGGTGGCTGGAGTCAGGAAAGAGATGTCAATTGCACGATACTAATGATTATTAGTTTTTGACCATCGAACAAAAAGAAATGTCTGGAAGATAGGAATATTAAAGTGAGAAGATTAAGGAGATGGAAATTTTTGCTGTGATCCAGGTCCAAGAATGATTCTGAATTAAGGAAATAAAGATGAACAAGAAAAGAAACAGATTAATGTAATAGCTACTTTTGAGAATATTGTAAGATTTTAAAACAGGTAAAAATTTATTAGGATACTTTAACATATTTGACAAAGTAGATAAAGAATAAAATAGTAAATAGTAAAGAATAAAGAATTAAATAGTGAATAGAATCTGTCTTGTTTTGCCATTTTCCTTCAAAATACACAGCAAATTTCCTTTAGTGTAAGTAGGATGAAGAACAATTAAAATGTATTCTGTATATATAGAATATATCTCAATATTTTTATTTATAATCTATATAATTTTAAGGATATACAATTATTGAATGATAAATGAAGAACTTATGTCCTAGCGTAAGCATAAGACAAATTTGTGTCTGGTCCGGAATCTAAAAATGCTATTTGTGTTGTAGTGAGTTGAAAATTTAAGGCAAACTCAAAACTCACATAATGCCCTGAAACTGTGAATAATGGTAATGAGACTGAGTCACTAAAACAGACTTGTGTGTATAAAAAGTATTCTTATTTCAGAAGTATTCCTACTGTCCAATGGAATTTATACAAGTTTTCTGTTGTAGGCAACTGCTTAGAAATAACGTGTTCTTGGTAGGATGGCAAACTGAATTTTCATGAACAGATGATCCAATAAGAATTAGAACTAAATCCACTTACTCCTGTCTCGTCATGTGGTGTTAGTTCACGTCGTAAAATCAAACAACCAGAAATCTTTGTACATTGAAACGAGTGCTGAGACTGTACATTCTTCTCGACTTAGTTGGAGTTCACTTTCTTCTCCTGAGCTCACTCATGAAAGCAGACTGAGTCTTCACTATGAACCATGACTGTCACCATGGCCTCAGGGAAGAGCAACAAGTATGACGCAGATTCCTGAACACTTTTCTGCAGAAGTGACATCTGTCCGGTCTACACAGAGCCTCCTCCTCACACCAGAGCAGTGTCCAGGGTACAGCTGACTTTCTCCTTCATTCTCCAGTAATATCAAACCTGTAGTCATTATAGGTCCTAGAATACAGACAACTTTTCTGGTTTGTCATACAAATGGCCTAAAGATGGCTAATTTCATATTGGTTAATATATTTCTTGTTCACAGTAACATAAGCTGGGAATGTGGAACAAAGCCAGCCAGAAGCAAACTCAGAGGCGTACATCGTTGCTTTATGTACATGCATAACCCCACTGGGAATATTCGTATTTGTTTAGGGCCTGCTGCTTTTAAACCCACATATCCAAGACAGCACCTCATAGCTGCCAGGCCAGACAACATCTACGGTTCTAAGAGACCCCAAGGTCCTGGTGTCCTTCTGAGCTCTTTGATCCAAAGGCTGCTCACAGATCCTCCCATTGCTGCTGCAGGGCACAGCCTCTCTCCTTTCCCCGGGGATTTTCTGCCTCCCTTTTCCTTCTGGAGCAGTGACTCCATGCCCTCGTCCCTGGACGGCCGAGAAAATTCCACTCTGGCTCTCATATAACCTCTTTGTATGCACCACCCAATAAAGCATGTAGTAAGATATTATTAGTCTGTGTTTCTTTTTTTGCCACAAAGTACTCAGTACTCTGTCATCACTAGATCCTGGAAATCTTGTCTTTTGTACACTTGAGCCTCAGAAATAGTCTCCTTTGTTCCCTCAGTTTCCCCCAAAACATCAATGAAAGATTATGTAAATGATCTCGCAAGCAGGAGCCACCTTGTTTCTGGGATTCTTAGGGATTTTAAACCTTTACGCTAGGTTGCACTTAACCATTAGAATTCTTAAAATTTCAGCCCGTTTCATCTTCCTTGTCTCTGTTGTGGTGATCTCTTCTTTTTGTTCTGTCAAAGTGAAAGAATTCATATAACACATCTCTAGGTACAGGAATATATCCCTTTTGGATTTACTTCATCAAGTGGGCTTCGGTTCTCAGTCCTCTGAGGGGTTTGAAGAATATGATTTTATAAATCCTGTGGGTTGTTCTTACTAGAGTTTTGTTAGTGTGATTTTGTTTACTTGAGACTTAGTACTTCCAAAGTAGAAGTAGAAAATAATGTAGACTTTTTAATTTAATATTGTTACTGAGATGACTCTGTTTCTATTGATTGTGAGATGAGTTTGTTGTTGCTTAAAGGTTAATGTTTAGCCAGTTAATAATTGTATGCCTCTGACGCCATCCTATAAATTTGTGATACTTAGTACTGATACTACTTTCAAAAGAAGAAGCTGTGGTTACTTGTTTGGCAAAGTATTTTTAGCATAATATTTACTGAATATTTACTTTATGCCCTGGAATAATTACGAAAGTAAGCTTATACAGTAGATAATCACTTTAGACAGAAAATCTTATATAACTTTTCCAATATCAACATTGCTGACAATTGATGTAAAGATTACCCTAAATCAGGGCTTTCTAACTCCAAAAGCCTAAACTTTTATAACTATGTTCTCCTGCATAGGCTGAAATTATAATGAGCCATAATTGCTTTTTGAATTCCAGTAAGAAACAAGAAAATCAAGTATAAATTGGTAATTGGCCATTGCTTTCATAGCAAATATATTCCAGTCATGATGTATTCATATAGTATATATGAGTTACTGCTATTTACATTCATTTTTATTTTAATTTTGCATAATTTTATTTTTACAAATATATGGACCTCCAAGTTTAACACATTCATTTTAAAGAATAATAGCTGGATACGACATTCACTGCAGTATCAGCGGTGTAGAAGAACCATTCTTGAAACAGAAATGTGTGAAGCATCTGGGTTTGCACTAGGCAGCTGTCAGTGTCCTGTTGCACAGTGTTGACACTAACAGTGATCTTTGCGGAGTTAGAAGTGTTAATGTATTACGAAGAAGCAGCAATCTTCCTCAAACTCGGGCAGTTATTTCTGTTGTGTCACCTTGGTATACAAGTCAGCACTTCTGATCAGGGTGACTCTAAATCCATCCACATTTTAAAATTTCACAAAGAAAGTAGAAATTATCGAGATCGAGGAAGAGAAAGTCATTTTTGGAAACTCTGACATTAAATAAAAGAACCAAAGTTCACCTGTGAGTTAATCTTACAGGATTATTGTTTTTTAACATTTGAAAAGTTATAGTTTTAGAATCCAGATATGGAAAATTTTCCATATATGAAAACGGATAGTGTTTTACTCGATAGCCATATTTTGATATTAGAATTATTAAAACGATGAAGGTCAATGACCAAAATTGTTGTCTGATGACTACGTATAAGAATGAAGTGGAGCTTCTGAGTGAGTTAAATGGTTCATAAAGAATCAGAGAACACACACTCTCAAGTTCGTGGGCAGGAAGTTACCCCAGAAAACTGCTGGGACAGCAGAGTTTCACGGCTGGAGCAAAGAGCCTCTTGTCTTGCAGATAGAGATGTATGGCCGGGAGTATGTACACCATCAGCAAGTGGCAGCACTGTCGAGCTAACACCATACTGGGCCTTGACTAGAGCAGTCCCCCGCCCAGTGGCTCGAATCCAAATGCTCCAGAGAACCGGCAGCTCCCCACCTCACAGTCATGGCTTTATTTAAACTACCATCTGCCATAAATACAGCGAAAAGGCTTAGTTGCGTAGTATTTCTCTTACAGAGGCCGAGTTTTCCAAAGAGATCTTTTAAATAGAGGAGATTTCAATCCTCAAGTTTTCAAAATCGAAGTTTTCTCTTCTAATACCCAGAATGGCATATGCTTACTGAAGAATTTTGATTTGTTTTGGAATACAAAGTATGACATTTTTAAAATTTGAGCAGGAGTGAGAAAAATATCCTCCCCCGTTTTAGTAATATTATATTAGTTACCTAATTATTTCGTTTTCTGTCTTCCAATATGTGTATACTTATTTTCATTTCATGCCTTTCGGAATTGATAAAAAGTGCTACATAGAAATGCTGGTTGTGGTAAGTTGTGTGGTTGCTTTTAGTCTGAAACATCCATTATAAAGCAATGTATATATTTGTTTACTTTTGTTCTGAATTGTGAACACCCAATTTTTTTTAGATATATTTATCTTCATAACTCTCATATTAATTTAATCCTCTTTGTGTTGTCATAGGCCACTGAGCATACGTGACATTTGGATTTGTTCTGTTATAAAGTGACATTGGCCAGTGCCTTCCATTGAGACAGAGTCTCCCAAACAGCAAAATTGAAATTCAGTCTCAAGTACTGTTGTAGGAGTATTTGACATGGGCTTGTGGCATGGCAGATCCCAAATACATATTTGGTAGTTAATACTTAAACATAAATTTAGAAATGCAACACCAGATCTAATCTATTTGGATAATTTTCAAAGTATTCTTTACTTTATTTAGCTATTTGTTTAATCGCTTTATATGGTGACTCCTACCAACAACATAATTTCATGTTTATTTACCCAAAAACTCAACTAACTTTAGAAATATGAATCCGTTTACTTTATATGCTTAATAAACCCAACAAATTGGTGCTTTGAAGCTATGCATTGGATTCTAAGGTAGAAGTGTTGTCTGAAAATAGATATTATAATTATATAGTATCATTATTGTACTGTCAGTAGAGATTACTTTAGAATATAATTAGCCAGAAAGATGATGCATACATGAATCATCTCGCAGTCGGTGTATATGTACAAAGGAAGTAGAAAGTTAATAAGTACTTTAAGTTAATGAGAGTTTCCCTGAATTCTATTGCTCTTTCTCCAACTGACTTACATTTCACTTGAATTAGGCATCATTACCTTTGTAGGAAGTCTCTGTCTGTAACATTTCTGAATTAAAAACGAAATGAGAATTTAGATGATTTAAAGCAATATTTTTAAACATGTTACATCAATCTACAGTTTCAATTTCTTTGCAGCAAGAAATTGTCACTCTACTGCTTAAAATGATGAATATAACATGATACACTCAATAGACGAAAAGGATGAATACGTGGAGGTTTTGAGTGAAATACAACCTATTGTAATTAAAATTGAAATGTTGAACTTAAGAGAAACTGAATAAGTAGCAGATGTAATTTAGAGCACACAATGGAAAATCTGAATTACTAGTAACTGTATAAAATATGAATTATTTGAATTACCTGTTACTGAGAAGACAGACATTGTAAGGCTGTGTAACAGGTCAGTTACTTCAACTCTTTAGATTCTTTTTCTGTAAAGTAAGTAGTTCACATTCAAAGATCCATGAATCACTTTAACATTTTAAATATTTAATTCAGTCAGTGGAAAAATGAATTCCTATAGTGTCTAAAATGTTAGATCATTAAACAGGAAAAATAACCTAAAAACTCACATTACCTTTTAAGGAAAATGCCCATCTTATTCTTATTTTTTTGTAAAAGGACATGAATTATTTAGCAAACTGGTAGACATATGGATTATTTGCAGTTTTCAGAATTTGAAGGATGACAAATTCTATTTATAATTGAAGTACTAAATAAAATTTATAGTGGAAAGTTATATCTTTGAAGAATCACTGTTTTCCTGTTTTGTGCCTATAATGAAGTTCAGTTATGAAGAGGTTTATAATAGCTTTTCATTATTTCAGTATAAATCAATACTTGGTCACTATATCTAATCAAAATGTTCACAGTATCTAAGGGAAAAAAATGATGTTTCTGTGTAAATAGTGACATGGAATGGGTGCTCCTTATAACTAGTCACCATGTCCATTGTACCCGAGGGAGAAAAATGGTAGTTTTCTGGGTAAATCGGGACATGGAATGCATCTCTATCACTCTCTCTTCCATATCTTTCTTTGAAATAATACAATAGAGATAAAGATATTTAAGCAACACTACTGTAATTTATTTCTAATTACTGTGGGAGAGAGCAAGATGTTCCTAGAGAAAAGAATAAGACAGGGATGTTGGTATAATTTCTTTGTAACCGTCTCTTTAGATGTAGTTTGAAAGCTGATTTCCCACTACAATATTTTCTAGAACATTTCTCACTATAATGTGCTTTGAGCAGGGTGTCCTTAGTTCAAGATTGTCTGTGGTGACTAAACTCAAGATCTATGTCCTAATGGGGCACAGCTCCTGGACAAACATCACTGAGACTGGGCGAGTGTGCATAAAGACAATGGATTTGTGTCACATCCTAAGTGCTCTCCATTCTGTGAGATTACTAATAAAACCTCACCAAAATATCATGTATTGCTCTAGGTCAGAGGGTGTGATTCAGGAAAGAAGGTTCTGGGGAGCCATTTGAGATCTCTTAAACCTCGTCTTACTTCATCTATGCCTCGTCATTTCTTATAGCCTTGTAATTATTATAAAGCTTAATGTCATGAAGTTTTATGTGACAATCCAGTGTTTATGTTCACGCACAACCAGGAATTTAACATGTACTCAACTAGTTCTGATGATTTTGAGTTACATTTTCAGAATATTGTTTGTTATTGTCTATGACTGTTCATTGATTTTTGTTTGGTCTGTAGATCTCACGAAATTCTGCTTCTTGATATTGTTTGTATACATTATGGTCAACTGATAAGGTATTCATATTAATATTTTGTTGTTTCATAATTTTATTTTACATATCAGTGTTTTTGCAGCAGCCTGCGAGTTTCAAAGAAATTGCCATTTTAAGATCTCCCCATTGGAGCCAATTAGCACTTAAACTATTTACCATGAAAGCACTAATTGTTCCTTAATTCATGCACTCTCAGTTAAATTTTAATTAGGTTATTTATTTAGATAATTTTACAATAGCCCTTTTTGTTCTACATATGCCTTTGATGGTGAGTATTAATGAGGTAATGTAAAATAGTTCTCATTAAAGAACTTCTATGTGAGTCTTTGATCTATGGAAGCATTGCAATTTTGTCACTCATTAGCTTACAAATGTTGAGAATAAAGAGCACTATGAACTCTTACAGAGAGACTTTTGGAACAAGTGTCAAGAAAGAAAAAACATAGAGCAGTATTCACCAACAATTAGCTATACAGATTAATCCTTCTGAGAGAGCCATGAGAAAAAGTTACACAATAAAATCATTTTCATAAAACACACAATGTGTTCTGATGAACTATAATTCACATTTTCATATTAAGTGCTCTAAATATTTCTGCAGTGTATAAATAAGTTGAATATTTTTAAGTTCAGTAGAGACTACCAGAAATTTATTTTCTGTTTTGTGACATAACATCCATTATGCCCTCCAAATTAGTGTTCTTAGCAAGATTTTCAGAAGTGCTGTATAAGAAATTTAATATACGATTCCACAATACTTAGTAATTTTTTCATTGAGTGTCCACTGCTTTTGTCAATTGCTATGAGAAGCTGAGTATGCAGTGATGGTGCAGGAAGCCGTAATTTCTATTTCCTTAGGAGAGACATTCAATAAACTGAGGATGTTTTACTGTAACATATTTTAATATTGTAGGTACTGTACAGTTTGATTTACTTTATAGTGACTAGGAAAGTTCATATGCAAAAAGAAAGACAAATGGAGGAAGAGAGGAGAGAGAGAAGGGCAGGTAGAGAGAAACAGACAGAGAGATTTGAGAGTAGAGAGTAGTGGCCTGGGGAACTAAAGAGGCAGGAAATTGGTAAGCATTACAAAGGTAGAAAACTTTACAGTTGCTTTGGAAATATCTTTAGGAACATTACATGTAAGTTTTTTTTTCCTGTCTTATTAAAATGTAAGATTCATGAACACAGAAACAGTGTTTTGGTTCTTTCTGATGTTGTCCCAGGTAATAGCATTAGAATATTGCAGGTACTTGAAAATACCTTTGAATAAGGTAATGTGAGACTATTTAGTCAGATTGGGCATAGATTGAAGATTGAGTAACAAAAAAGTAAGTTATAGGGATACATGATCTAGATCTTGATTCATTACTATTTGTTACAGATATTTCTATATTCCTCAAATTTATTTGTTGAAGTCCTAATTCCCACTTTGCTTTGTCTGGTGATAGGGTCTCTAAGTAATTAATTAATGTTAAATGATGTATAAGCTGCATGCCTGTAATAGCATTACTGTGGAAGACTGAGGTTGGAGCCTAGCCTGGGCAACTTAGTGACTTAGCGAGACTCGTCTCAAAATTCAAAAAATAAGCAGACCAAATAAATAAAAGACTGAGGATATACCCTGGGTTTAAGCCCCAGTGCCACACACAAAAAAATAAGGATGATAAGCATGGGTCTTGGATTTAGTAGAGATATCATTCTTATACAAGGTGACATCTCTCAATCTTTGGCTGTGAGTATTCAATAAGAAAGTGGCTATTTACCAGCTAGGAAGAGAATCTTCATTGGAAACCACTGTGGTTTATATTTAGATGTCCCCCCACAGCCTCATATGGTCATGGGTTGAGTTTTTGGGTGATGCTTGGATCATGGAGACTTGGTACTCATCAGCAGATTAGGCCATGAATAAGTTTATAGCTAAATATGATATTGGGAGGTGAAGCCAGGTGGGAAGTGGGTCACTGGAGGCGAGGCTGGCAGGGTCTATGTCCCTCCCTCCTCCTTTCATCTGTCTCTCTGCTTCCCATCACCACGCCATGAGCTGTTTCCCTTCTGCCATGTCAACTACAAAAACCTCTCCTTTAATTTGTGGGTATTGGGTGTTGTATCTCAGCAATTAGAAAGTAACTAAGACAGAAACTAAATGTACCAGCACTTTGCTCATGGACTTCTAGTTTACAGAACTATGAGACAATACATTTCTCTTGTTTAAACAACCTAGTCTATAGCATTTTTTATAGTAGTGGAGAAGCCTTAAGTCACCAAGCATTATAATTTATTGTATATTGTATTTTCAAGTGGGGAAACATTTGACATTGTTAAGCAAGAAGTATTCGACAAATCACTCTGGCTGTCTCATGAAAGAAGGTTGAAAACTGTTAGGGAAATGGAGGAGTAGGACGATTTAGATATGTGGGAGGAGGTAGATTGGCAGAACTTTAAATACATAGAGAATGAAGAATTATTTATTAAATTTTTTGATTAAGTGTACGACAGCAACATTCAACCTTTGAAGCCTTGGTGTTGGTCATGTTAACTGAGTTTTTTGTGATATATTCGAGTAAAGACATTCAAAAGATAGTTGGATGCATGTTTTGGGAGGGTGACTGAAAATGTAGAACAGCTCTTCATGGGATTTATATGTTACTTCAGTCTATTGATTTTTTAAAAAGCACATGAAAGATGACCTAGAAGAGATCTTTAATGAAAAAATAATTTAACAAATTAGAAGAAGAAAAAGAGCTTACAACAAAATGTGTCTAATCATGAAAGACAAAAATAGAACTTGTGTATTTTCGAGGAAGAATTAGTGCAAGGTAATTTTTAAAAATTCGAATTTAATCAATATTTTCATATTAGGCATAGTGTATTTCTTGAAGATATAAATATTTTTGCTATATATGAACCTGTGACAAAGGGCAAGAGTTGACAGTCCGGTATTGTTGAACTTATGGTACTTGCGCTGCAGCTGGCTGTTCGTTATCCCTGAAAGCTCTAAAGGGTTCACCATCTCTGTGTAGTCTATATTCAGATATTTATTCAACTTAACTAAAATTTGATTTCTAAAACAAAGAAAATAAAGCCACTCTTGACTATATTTCTTAGCTTCCCATATGTAGATATGATCCAAAATGAGATAATAATTTGCTTAGCTGATAGTAACTACCCCCTTGCTAGGCTGGCTTGAAGGGCCATCTGTAGGTACAGATGTTACTCAATTGCAAAGAATATCTAATGTGTATTAAATAAAATAATGTCAACTATTTGGCAATCAAATTTTTCCTTATTTCAAAGATATAAATATATGAGAAATATTTCTTTTTATAGATCATAAACTGGCATGGGGAAGAACATTTCATTAAGACAAAGTGATCCATAATAAAACTAGTTAGAAGAAAATGAAAGACTTCACAACAAAAGAACGATGACTTGTTTTCTTGAAACAAGAAAATGAGAAACTCAAGTTTAAAATTTGGGTTATTTATATGCATTTGATTTTTATTTTGTACTTGTATGATTTATATTTTCTAATTTAAAAAACTGTAATGCTTAATTCATTTAAATCTAGTACTGAGAGGATAGAAAAATATATAAAAATATTATTTTATTCACATTTCAGCTTCCAGATGAGATTTCCCATTGTCACATGTCCCAGAAAATGTAATCAAGATATTAACATAATACAGGGATGGATAACATTTTCCCTTATGAACTGCGTAGCAAACACAAGAAAATGAGTTTCACTGGAATAGAGAATGTTGAGTAAGGAAGAAAAAGACCTCCAGATAAATAATGTTTTTAAGCACTTCAGTTATTTTACTGGAGTCAGCCATTTTGGGGGTGTTTTAAAAATATTTCTAGTTATTCAACATTTCCAGTTGTTCTAGTATTTGTGCTTTGCATCCTTAAATTGCCCCTCCATAAGAAAATGATTTTTAAAAATAATTTGTTTTTTAGAACAGTTGCATTATCACAGACAAATTAAACAAAAGATACAGAGATTACTTATGAAACTCCTAAACTAGTACATTTTCTATTGTTATATTACCAGGGCTGGATTCCTTATAAAGACAAAAGATTTATTTAGCTCGCAGGTTTGGATGAAGGGCCCTTCTGGTTAGAAACATCCATTCACATTATGGCAGACGGCATCGTAGTGGGAAAACATGCCAGTAGTGAAGCTTCAGGGTAACACGGGAAGTCAGACAGAACCAAGGTGCAGTCTTGCTCTTGGAGGAAAAATAAAGCCACTGTAAACATGTGTGCAGATTTTAGTGTGAACATGTTTTCCATTCCTATGGATACATACAAAGGAGCACAATTGCTGGATTGTATGGTAAATATATGTTTAAATTCATATGAAACCACCAAACTGTATTTCAAAATGACTGTAGAAAGTTGTATTTCCACCAGCAGGGAACACGAGTTACTCTTTCTCCAAATCCTCCTTGGCACTTGCTGTTTTACTTTGCATTCCTCTGATGCCTGTGATGCAAAGTATCTTTTCCTTGCTTTATTTGCTCTCACTATGTGTTCTTTGGTGAGATATCTGCTAATGCCTTTGAAATATTTTAATTGATTTGTTTTTATTAATTGTTGAGATTTAAGGGCTCTTTGCGTATTTTGAACGGCAGTCCTTTATCAGATGGTTCTTTCACAAATATTTTCTCTCAGTTTGTGGCTTATTGTTTTAATCGCTTCACATTGTCATTTGCAGAGCAAAAGTTTTTAATTTTAATGTGGTAGAGCTCTACAATTAATTCTTTCTTGGACTGCACCTTTTTCATTGTATTCAAAATGTCACCATCATATCCAAAGTCATCTGGGTTTTTTCTTATCATATTTTCTAGGAGTTTTATTGTTTTCAGTTTTGCATTTAATTCTTAAAATCTATCTTGTGTTAATTTTTATGAATGAGTCTTTTAGATTCATTTTTTTAAACCTGTGGATATATAGTTGTTCCAGAACTGTATGTGAAAATGATTAACTTTGCTTCAGTAATGCCTTTGACTAGATTTATATGGTTCCTTTTCTGGTCCTTGTATTCTGTTCAATTGATCTATTGTTATTCTTTCCCTAAGATCACAATATTTTCCTTCCTGTAGCTGTATACTTAATCTTGAAGTTAGGTAGTTAGAGTTCTCTGACTTTTTCTTACCTCTCAATACTCTGTTGGCTATTCTGGCCCATTGGCAATCTATGTGAACTTCAGACTCTGTTGATCAATATTCACAAAATAACTTCTTAGAATCTTGATTGAAATTGCATTGTATCTACTTATCAAGTTAAGAGTAATTTACATGTGGCAATACTGAGTTTTGCTATCCAAAAACAACAAATATTTCTCCATTTATTTAGTTTTTTTGCATCACTTTAGTAGAATTTCGTAATTTTCCTCTTTTAGATCTTTAACCTATTTTGAAACATTCCCGCTTTTCTTGGGGTTTCATTTAGATCTCTGAGGTGATTTTTCTACAGGTTGAGAGATAAGGTGACATTTGAGTCTTCTGCTTGTAGATTATCAAGTTTTACCACACCATTTGTTGAAATGATTATTCTTTCTCAAACATATACTTTTGGCACTTTTGTTAAGAATTAGTTGACTGTAGGTTGGTGAGCTTATTTATGAGGTCCCTATTCTCTGCTATTGATCTGAGTACCTAATTTTATGCTAGCGTCATACTGTTTTTATTACTATAGTCCCATAGTATGTCTTGAAATCAGATATTATGTCATAAGCTTGGTAACTTGTGCTCAAAATTTCATGGACTGTCTAGATTTTTTTGTGCTTCCATATGAATTTTAGGTTTGTGTTTTTAGTTCTGTGAATAATGTCCTTGATTTTTTGAAGGGGATTGTGTTGAGTCTGTAAATCACTTCTGGTAGTATATACATTTTAAAAATATTGGTTCTTTCAGAAGTCATCCCATTTTCTGTGTCTTCTTCAATTTCTTTCTTCTGATTTTCAGTGCTACAAAAGAAGGACTTTCAGTGAAGGTTCTTCTCTGAAAGGAGCTCATTCGCTTCTTTAGTTAAGACTGTTCCTGGGAGTTTTTGTTTGTTTGTTGGTGGCTACTATGAATGGGATAAATTCCATATTCTCTTTCTTAGTGAATTTGTTATTGGTGTATAACACTGATTTATGTATGTTGATTTTGTATCCTGCTACTTCACTGAGTTTGTTTCAGCTCTGTGGTCTTTCAGTGGAGTTTTAGGTTGGTCAACATGTAGAATTGTATCTGGAAACAGGAATAAGTTTACTTCCTCCCTTCCTATGTGTGTATCTTTCATGTCTGTTCCTTCCTACTTGCAAGTTTGGCACAGTTCAGCAGTGAAGCCTCCTGTTCTTGGGCTTTTCTTTTTGAGGAATCTTTATTACTGATTCAGTCTCACTACTTGTTTTTTTTAATTTAATTTTATTTTAATGGTACATTTTAGATGTACATAGTGATAACATTCATCATTGGGGATTTGTACCTGTACATGACATATCTTGTTGCTTCTTTTTTTTCCCATTCCCCTCCCCTCACTCCCTTCTCCCTCCTTATTTAAAAAAGCTTTGTTTCCATTTTTCCTTCCATTTCTTATTTCTCTTGTCCCTCTGTTCCTTTCTCCCTCCCTTGTTCCCCTTCTCATTTGGACATTTTATTTCTTTTCCCAATATAATACATGTTAGTCTTTATTTACACTTTCAGTTTCTCACACCAGAGAAACAATGCGATATTTGAACATGTGTGTCCGATTTATTTCAATCAAGAGTATGGTCTCAAGATGCATCCATTTACCTAGGAATATCTCAAGCTTCTCATTCTTTATGGCAGAGCAGTACTCCACTGTATATAAAAAAACCATTTCCTTTACCCATCCTGCTGTTGATGGGCATTTGGCTGTTTCCAAGATTTAGCTATTACAAACTGTGCTGCTATAAACATGGGTGTGCATATATCACTGCGGTATGATGCTTTTAATTCTTTGGGAAGATACCAAGAAGGGGAATAGCTGGGTCAAATGGAATCTCTAGTCCTAGTCCCCTGAGGAATCTCCACACTGACTTCCATAGTGGTTGCCAGTCTCATTCTTATAACCACTTGATATTGGTTAGTTTAACTAAAGGCTGGTCCGCTTTCTTGCTTACTCTCTGGGAAGTCAGATGTAATTCTTCTTTTAGAGGTGAAATATTTTAGTCTTTGACATTTTTCCATTTTTCAGGGCTTTTTTTCCTTTAATTTTATTTTCTATAGTTGGAAATAATGTACTGCAGTATAATTTGTGGGGAGGGCTTTGTGTTTCTTTCTGGCATTTTTCATCTTCGGTGTTCGATTTGTCTGATATTGATTTGAGGGAAAATCTCAGTCATCAACCGCTGTGCATATCCAGTTAGTCCATATCTTTATTTCCTCTTTCCCTCCGAGAACCCCAATTTTGTATGTCATCCCTTTTACAGGTGTTCTTAGATAGTCTATATTGCTTTTTCTTTCTTTTGTTTTGTTCAAGTGTTTGGAGTTTCTATTATGGCACACTGAAGCTTGAATATTCTTTCTAAAACCATGTTCTGTCACCTTTCTTTCCCTACAAAAGGTAGTCTTCGTTTCTATTACAGTATCTTTAATCTGTAGTATTTATCTTTGGTTCTTATTCAGGATCCTCTTCTTCTTGCTTTTATTATACATCTGTTCTTGCATGCTACTTACATGTTGGAGCCGTTAGTGTCTAAATGGGTTTTTCTTAAATTCCTGGCCTGATAATTCCAACATCTCTGTGATGTCTGCTTCTGATGCTTACTCTGACTCTTCAAATTCTACTTTTTGCCTTTGGTATGCCTTATAATTAATCATTATACATTGCCTTTATTAATAAATACAGGTGGGGGGAAGGATTTCATAGTCTTATGATTATGGCTCAGGTATTTCATTAGATTTATACCCACATACTGTGAACTCACAAGCATTTCTCAGTATTTTTCTCCTGCATTAAATTGATAAGAATGTCTACAACAGGCTGCAGTTGGATATTCTTCTTCCCCTACCACTTTAGGGCACCACAATATCCCACAGTTTCGGATTTGATTAACAAGTTTTTCTTAATAACAGACGTAGTCAAGGAAAGCATAGTAGTATGGTATGTTTCAAAATCCTTACTTCCCAACTCCCCATACCTGAAGTGCGGGGGACCCCTCACTGATACTTACTGAGGCAACCTGCTTGGGCTTCTGGATATACAATTCACAAATGTATACCATTGTCTGCATTAAGCCTCTAGCCATTCATCACTGATTAATTCAGATTTACCTCACCAGGCATTGGTGCCCACGGTAGTTTTAGCTCATGACTTTTTGTTCCTGTAACCTGGAACCTTCTGTATTTACCTATTCTTTGTCCAAACTTAGTACAGCAATTGTCCTGTGTCTTCTCCACTCTTTCAAATCCAAGAGGAGTTGTTGATTTTAAATCTGTTCTGCTTCGTACTTTTAAGTCAGAGTGAAGATTTCCAAAATTTGGGGCTGGGGATTTAGCTCAATGGTTAGAGTGCTTGCCCAGCAAGCACAAGACTCTGAGTTTGATCCCTGGCATGAAAAAAAAAAAAAAATTCCTAAATTTTTATGTTTGGAACTAGAAACTAGAAGTCTCTCTCAAAAATTTGTAATATAATTTTAGAAGAATAATTTGAATGGTTTTGCAATGTTCTCTGTCCTGTGATTAGTTAAATTTTACTATTTATTGTTGAGATTTGAGTCCACATATGGACTTGCTTACAATGTGTAACATCACTGTAAATGTTTGGTGTGTGCACTGAAAATTCTGATGATTTATCTCTTACATGATTTACATTGAAAAAAGCAAAGAAAGGTCTCACATGCATAATTATATGTTAAATTATTGACTACATTTCTAATGGGCAAATTTGAGGAGAAACTCATTAAAATTAAGCCCTGGACTTTTAATTTTGCTCACAAAATAAGTAAAGAATTTCCATACTAATTTTTCACTCTGCATTTCAAACTTGTTGTACATGCATCCAGTGCCAAGTGTTGCAAGCCGTATTTCATCATGGTAAGTTCTCAGCCCCTACACTTCCGTGTCTTGAAACTGGGTAGGTCTGCAAGGTGGAAGTGGTCTCAACCAGAGGGCTGCATAACTGTTCACACAAGTCACTGGAGTTCACCAAAGGACGTCCCTCTGCACCTTAAGTAAATGCCACACACATTCATCTTTCCCTTTCCCAGATCCTAAAAATACAACCATTTCAGCAACATGCAATCATTTATAATATGCAGTAATTTTATTTGATTACAGTTAAAATCATTGATTTCGCAAAATTTTTAAAAATACTGTGTTACATGAGCACATCATGAGAATTTGCTTCAGTGTGCTGACAGAGACCTACAAGAGTGAGGAGCCCTGAAAATTAATCTCCATTAGCCTCACATTAATCTACTTCTGGACATCTATTCTTAATCATACACTGTTATGATTACTAAAAAAACTTTGCAGTAATAAAAATAATACATGGTACATTTCAGTGACTGGCAAGGTGATTAATTATAGGCTGAAATCTGGGTTATTTTTCATGAGGAAATAATTACTACAATTATCTTTAGTCTTGATATGCATTTAAATGAAGTATTTTAAAAGAAATGTTCTAATTGTCTTGATTTTGTAAAATTTTCAAATCTTATTCTTCTTATGGAAATCACAGTTTTTATAATACATAAGCTCTTAAGTGAAGTCATTTAACGATGACTAATTATTAGAATGTCAAAGATGATCTTTGCACTTTATATTTTCCATTTATAATAATGTTCCCTTTTCCTTAAAAAGTAAAATCAGTGTGAAATATGGAAACTATCTTATAAATCTGAATTAAAATATCTACAAATGCATTAAAAATTGGCATATACTTTCATGTTTATAAAATGGCTTTATTTCCCATGAACTGATCAAGTCTCAACTGGATATAAGTGATAATGTTAAAAAGAGAAATTGTTTTGCTTGGAAGTATAGTCTCTGACAGTTTCTCTACAACAAAATCTATTTGGCTGTTACCACTTCGATGCACTCATTTTTATAAATAAGTAATGGAAAATGAATCCATGTGCATTACGAAAGGACTTTTGATAGTCAATACTAGCATGTAAATGGAGTTTTAGAATTGGCACCTTTTGGCTGCAGCAGACTAAAATAAATCCTTAGTGACTTGGAAAGTATTTGCACTTCAACACTGAATTTAGGAAGTTTTCTTTTCTGATAAACTTGAGGTTAGACCAAATGGTTCATTTATTTCTATTCCATGGTGAATATTGACAGCTCTTTTCAGAAATCAGATCTTTATTCTCCAAGGCAAAATATTCTAAGCAAACACGGAAAATCTTCCGAGGGAATTCCATGGGTTCTTAATAACTAGCCCTGTAAAAATGAATAAAAGCAGATTCTTTAAAGAAAAACTTACTTCTGTTCAAGATTTTTTTCTTTGAATCTTTAATGCCAATTTCTTGTATTTTGTAGTTTTCCATTATATATGAAAAAGAAACAAAATATGTTTACAGGACAATTTTATTTTGGGGAGGGATCTTACAGGAGTGTCCAGACTCTTTTCATAATGAAGATTATGGCATAAAAGCATGATTTTTCTAACACAAAAAATCCTAATATTATTCTAAAATAAGCTTTGCGTGTACATAATTCATGACTGCAAATAGTCCATATTCTGGAAATACATATTGAACATTAAATCAACACATTTACAGGAATTTAAAATATGTAGAAAAGTTGTTGATATGAGAAACAACGTCCAAGATTTATCTTTAATAATTAACTTATTCCATTTGGAAAGATAAAAGCAGTTTTAACATAGAAAAATCTTCCAATAAGCAATATTTGTTGTAGTTTCTTTTTCTTTTCGAGTCTT
The DNA here is from genome assembly GCA_004026905.1 of Hystrix cristata. NCBI lineage: Eukaryota > Metazoa > Chordata > Mammalia > Rodentia > Hystricidae > Hystrix > Hystrix cristata. The sequence continues at coordinate 10,549 of PVJO010006012.1, read as the reverse complement.
GCTGTGTAGTTCAGGCAACTCACTACGTAGCCCAGGCTGGCCTTGAACTCACAGAGATCCTCCTGCCTTAGCTTGTTCCAATATCTTTATTTTGATAAAATAATTGTGCTTGTTTCAAAGCAGAACAACATTATTTGTGGCCAAAGAGTGGCATAAACTTTTCAAATCAAGTAGGTAAATTTTCATCATCAGAAAAATGTATACAAAACAAAAAAGGCATAGAGTGACATATGAAAACATTGTGCTACAAGATTATCTGATCCTATAAATGCCATCCGCTAAGCAACCCTTACATTTGACAAGTATCATACTAAGTAAATATACATTTAATTTGTTATAAAATAAGTAGGTGGAAATATGAAGTCTTCATAAATATATGCTTGACTTATCATCAGACTCCTAGTCAGTGTCTTTCCCCACCGACCCCCCAGCACAGCTAAGAGGTTAGGCGGAAACAATGAGATCAGGAATCTGCCCTGCCCTTTTCCCTCGGGGCAAAGTGTTAGCCTTTCTCGTGACATACAAATTCGGTGGATATTAATTTTTAAAATAATGTCCTTCATTGAATTTAGGAAAATCCCCTTTCTTTCTACCTTGTCTCTGGTCAGATGTCTTTTCCGTATCTATTGAGATATGTTATTTTTACCTTCTAATAGAGCAAGCTGCCTTGATTGAATTTCCAATATTCAACGTTATATTCCTAGAATAATTTATTCTTGGTCACGATATATTTTATACTATATTGCTGGAAATGATATGCTGATGTTTAAAATCACATATATCATGGTTTAATATGCATATGTATTTGTTAATAATTCATTGAGGACTTCTTGTGCTTACATTCAGACAGATATCTGACATTTAGATTAAATTCAGACAGCTGTTTTTTCTAATAATGCTTTTCTCAGATCTGCATAACATAGTAATACTGGCTTCAGAAATCGAGCTGGAAGGTATTTTCTCTTTATTTCAGAAAAGTTTGTGTTATCATTTGCTTCCTGAATATGTCATAAAATGTACATTAAAAGTCATTGATCCTAGAGTTGTCAAATAACAAGTTTTTTAAGTGAATATTCCAGTTTATTTAGTATTGACGTTTACATATGACTGTTACGTTCTTTATTTCTTCACAATGGCAGTTTCTCAGCTACTTCTTAAAGCCTTATGTGAGTTTCATCTAATTAGAAAACCTTGGCATAAAACTATTCTTATTCTTACATGTTAAATTTTAATATATTTAGGATTAGGATTGATAGTTTATCTTTCACTCTTTTATATCAGTGACTTGTCACATTTCTTTTTTCTTTAGAAGTACAGAATTTTTATCAAATGTTTTCAGGTTTTAAAGACTCAGCTTTGGTTTTTATTGATTGTTCTCTATTTATCTATTTACTATTCTATTCACATTTTATTGTCTTTATTATTTAATTTGATAACTTTCTCGTGTCACTAACTGGAAACCTAGGTAATGAATGTTAACTGTGTGTTTTATTTGCCTAATGTTTGAGGAGCGATCAAACAATAGAGTGAAGGTTTAAATTTAAAAATATGTTACAGTAAAAGGCACCTTGTAATTGCTCTGTCTCAAAATTCTTTTCCTCACTTCCAACACACTTATCCCATGTTCTGGCTCCTTTCTGAAGCAATTCTGGAAGTCTTCTTTCATGGATATTTTTATTTATCTACTTTTTATTTACATATGTTTGCTATACATGAAATTTATATTTATTTTAGGGAGTAGGTACATGCACAGAACATATCTTGTTTCTTTTTTATTCTCCTTTCTCTTCCCCTCCCTCCTTCTGTCTCTAAATTCCTAACCCCATTTTCAAAATTGTTATTATTATTTTTAGTTTATGTTTATGATATTTAATGATAACTTTCTTTGTGGGCATTTGGCATTGGTACCTGACACATCTTTTCACTCCCCCACCTCACCCTCAGTCTCCTGAGCCCCTTCCCATTTGCAAAAGATCTATCTCCCTATTTCTTCCCATCATTCCTTTGTTTTGCTCTTTATTTGTACTTTGGCTCACTCAAATTAGATACTATACAATATTTAAGCTTGTGTGTCTTATTTATTTCACTTAACATTGTGTTTTCCAGGTGTATCCATTATCCTACAAATGTCTTGACTTTACCCTTCTGTATAGCTGTGTAGTATTCCATTATGTGTGGATACCACATTTTCTTTATCCATTCATCTGTTGATGGATATACAGGCTGATTCCAGAATTTAGCTGTTGTGGATTAGGCTGCCATAAGTATTCATATATTGCTGTAATATGAAGTCTTTAGCTTTTTGGGGAAGAAACTTAGAAGGGAAGTAGATTGGTCAAATGGAATTTCTAATTTTAATTCTTCGTGAAAACGCTATACTCATTTCCAAAATGATTGTGCTAGTTTACATTCCCAGGAACAATGTAAAGAGGGTCTTTGGTTACACTGTCCTACCTGCCTGAGTGCCCGGAGCTATTCGAAATGTTTACCTTTCATTGTCATTTGGACTTTTGGGGAAGAGCTAGAGGCCATACAGTGCCTTTGGTGAAAAAGGTGAACACATTGTAATGCTTTTGTTGGACAGAAATTGCCATAAACGTTTGGTCAATGAGATATTTAAAAGACACATTGTCAGTACTCTCTCTCAGAATATTCAAAATAGACCTGTTGGCAGTGAATATAATCATCTCGTCATTGTTGGTGATGTGTCCTTTACTATAAAGAGTTTTATTAAAATTTAAACATTTGTCATATCTTTTGATTACCCTTTGTATGTATTTATGTTTAAACATTTCCCATTAAGCCCTATCTATATTTTCCTCTGAAACCGATAGTCTTTATTTCAGGTATTTTTAAGCATTGCTATTCCCTGTATTACAGAATTGATGGCTTCTTGGAGAATTAATCCTTTTGTTATGGGGAAATAATATCCTTTTATTTCTTATAATATTCTTACTCTGTAGCCTGTGTTTTCTGATATTAATTTAGCCAGTCTTCTTGTATTTTGATTATAAATAAAGCTTTGATTGTGATAAAGGTGTATTTTTAGCAATTATAAAAATAACATTTATGCACGGAGGAGCTTGTCTATTTTTTATTCAGTTTCATCCAATGGTAACATTTGCAAAATTATAGCATGACATTGTCAACAGGATATTGAGATTGATAATATCCACCAATTTTATTCAAACTTTCCATTCTATTTGAGTGTGCGTGTGTGTTTGTGAGAGAATGTGTGTTTGGGTTTATTTCTATAACATTCTATGACATTTAAGTTTGTATATGTATCAACCACCAGAGTCAAGATCTAGAAAAGCTGTTCTATGACAAGCCCTTTTATACACTGCAGCCACATCCCTCCCATTCCTAAACTCTGGCATCACCAATCTGTTCTATTTCAGTAATCTTTCTGTTTCAATCATTTTATGTAAATGACTTCATACAGAATGCAATCATTTGGTACTGTCTTTTTCACTCAGTTCCATAGAGAACCACCCAAGTGATTGCATGTGCAGTGGTACTGTGAGTGGGTTCCTGCATCCTGTATATTTCAGTTTATTTAAGCACCCACCTGTTGTAAACACCTGGATTATTTTCATTTGGGGGCCATTACAAATAAAAGTACTATGAATACTTGTGTATAAGTTGGGTGACACGTTTCCATTTCTCTCGGACAAATGCCCAAGAGTTCAGTTGCTGAATCAAAGGCCAATTGCATGTTTGATTTTAAAAGACACTGACAAGCTGTTTTAATTACAGTTTCCTTATGTCCATTGTCAGAAATAGATGATCAAATTGTATTATAATAGGTTATTTTACGGGAATAAGATTAATTTTTGTGAGTTCATATATAGAAATTAGACTGATGTTTTTGTGTGCTGCTCTGTTATTCTAACACATTCTTTTGCATTCACATATTTGGTTTTGGAATTTCTTAAAGATTCCTCCATATTAGTTATGTAGACAATGATTACTTCACCTTCAAATGAAAATAGTTTTACTTCTTTTCAATTAGTATGATTTACTTTTTTTTCCTTATTGCAAAGGATACTGCTTTCAGGGCAATGTTGAAGAAGAATGGTGACAGGGAAAGTCGTTACCTTCTCATTTTAGGGGAGAGGAAAATTAATTCTACATCCTTTTGCAGATGATCTTGTGAATTTCAGGCAACTGCCCTCTGAGACAATTTCTCACAAGTCTTAACTTGCAGGCAGGTTTTTTTTTTTTTTTTTTAATTATGAATAGGTTTTGGATGTGAATTTTTTTCTGTATTGTTTCATATTACTCTAGAATTTTTATTTCAGTCTGTGGAAATATCACATTGTGCAGACTGATTTTCAGATGTTGTATCCACTTTACCTACTGGAATAAATTGGTCATAGTATAAAGTACCATTTACATAGTGTTGGATTAGCAGTGTCTGCTAACATTTTCCGGTGCTGGGGATGGAACTCAGGCCCTTGTGCTTGCCAGGCAAGCATTTTAATCACTGAGCTAAATCCCCAGCTCTCTGCTAACATTTTCTTGAGAACTTTTTTGTCTTAATGAGAACTATTCATCTCTGGGTTTTTTCCCCCATTTCGTTTTTGTTCCAGAGTAATATTGGCCTGTTTCATTTTTGTTTCAAGGTAAAGCATACTGGCATATGAAGTGAAATGAGAAGTAGTCTCTTTTGTATTGTTTTCTGGATGAGATATGTAATACTGGTATTAACCCTTATTCAAATGTTTTGTAGAACTCTAATTTCCAAATGTTTGGAAATAATTTTGGCTTGGAGGTTTCTTTTATAGGCATATGTAAATTATGAATTGGATATTCAGTGTTTACAGACTACTCATATAATCTATTTCATCTTGGTCAAATTTCCATGTTTGTGGTTTTGGAAGAATTTGTTCATCCATTTCTTCTAAATTGTCAAATATGTGTGTGTGTTTGTGTGCATATAAACTTTTAAAATTTTATTCTATTTTTATCCTTTTATTGGTGACATCTGTAGTTCTATTCCTTATTTCACAGCTGGTATTAGCAGATTGTGTTTCCTTTCATTTTTCTAAGTCTTACTTTTGGATATTTTTCAATTTTATTATTTTCAAAAATCAACTGCTCATTTTATTATGTTATTTTCTTGTTTTCAATATCATGGGTTTGCTTCTCATATTTATCATTCTCTTGCTTCTGTTTGTGGATTATTTTACTCTTCTTTCACTGGTTTATGAGGTAGGAACATACATTACTGATTTTTCTTTATTTCTATTGTATTCATCTAGCACTATCTATTTGTCTCACAACATATATTGGAAGAATCATATTATTTTGCTACACTGTTTTTTCCACTTTTTTCAGTTACATACTTTTATGTGTTATGATATATCCTCATTTACCCATGGATTTTGTTGTGTGTGTGTTTTGTTTAATACCTGAATGTTTAGAGATTTTCCTGGTGTAATTCTATTTGGTATTTTTTATTTTGATTACATTAGTTGAATTATTACAATTATTTTATTTTTTTTTAGATTAGCTCTAAGGCCCTGAATATGAACTATTTTGATGTATGTTCCTTTCGCTTTTAGAAAAAAGAAGTGTATTCTATTGCTGTTGAGTAAGGTGTTCTCTGTGTGCTAATGAGATTCCATTGGCTCCTGTAGCCTTATGCATAACTCTGAAGGGGGCATGTATTTTCAAAACGTCAATGAATTGTGATGAAGAAGTTAGATCATTACATCCTAGAACAGAACAGTCATTAAATGTGGCTACTTTTGGGAAAGGGGGAGAAGCTTGGTGTAAGCATTTTCCTGTACTGAAAGTTCAGTTTTCAAAGAACTGTAGTTCAGAGCACCAGCCCCTAACACAGGCTTATAAGGACAAGTCTGATCGTCTTCTGAGCAGGGATCTGGATGGCTCCCCACAGTGACTATTGCTGAGAGAAAACTTGTCATTATTTGTAAACAATATGTTTCCACGAAGATATAAACAAGTCCCAAACCTTTTTTAATCAATAAGATAACTCACAATCTTTTTAGGAGTATAATCACCATTCAAAAGTTAATAGCATTTTCTGTCATTATTACCCAAGTAGAAAATATAAGGGGAATGTGAAATTTATATCCAAAAGAAAAATTGTGTATTTAGATATATTCAAAACAAAAATGCACAACATCTTTATAAGTACACACACACACACATACACACACAATTGATAAATGCAGTAACTAAAATTTTAGACATACCAAAGCTCCCAGAGTTTTTCTATAAATTTAATGTTGTCCTACTTGGAATGTGAGCAGCATTTTGTAGGAAAATTGAGAACATTCTCAAAACACTTAAATTCAGAGATATTTCAAATAATTTTGAAAAAAGAGCAAAGGTGTAACTGGTTGAGGAAAACTATCAGTTTACTTCTGGTGCATATTCAGATAGCCCAGTTAAACCATTTTTTTATATTGAAGATAGAAAGCAGGCAGGTCTGTGACTCACAAAGGAATTACAAAATCCATTTGTGATTTATCTACTTTTATGAAAATATATCTACATACTTTATTAAATTTATGTTTTAACTTTTTTCACATCATTTATTCAGTTCTAAGGTACATATTTTTCTTAGTATTTCATTGTACTTCCTTTTGATTCTCTTGGGTGTGACTCTTTAAGGAATGAAATCATTGAAGAGTTATTTGTACAAATCGATTTCTTTAGTTATCTCCTTATAGGGAGAATATCATTTGATGCTGTTAATATTGACTATTGGAGAGATTTTTAGCTCTTTGACTCATATTTCAGTATCTTATTCTAGTAAGTGCTATAATTATGCAGGTTTATCTCTGCCTTTATGATAAAGGTGTATGTAATGAAAATATTTTTGGCACTTTGTTGTTTTAAATGAATTTGATAAACATAGTATCTACTACTTCTACAAGTATACTTCACTGAGCTTAAATTTTCTCTCACATAAAACAAAGAAGACAATTGAGATACAATCCGGTTATCATTTCACCTGTGTAAACCTAAGAAGATAAGTAAATCACACTAATTCAGTTACAAAGTTAATATGGTGATGGGGAATTACATTAATGAATACAGAAAATGTGACCTATTTGCAGTGGAAAAATAGAGTAAGTAAACTACTGATGAATCACAAAGGAAGTAATTATTGGACCTGGATATAAATCTATTACTAATTAGTAAATGTTATAGTAATGTAAATTATTCTAATCAGAAATCTCAGTGGGAAGATTTTAATGACACAATTATTCCATCCAATAAAATAACAATTAGTCTGTCTGGTATCACACTAATTGTTTTTAACATAGGATATTGACAATACTTAAAAGCTAAATATTGAGCCACTTTAAAAAAAGTTTTACATTATAAGCCAACTTGATACACACAGAAATGATGATCTTGCTACACTAAAAAGAACATGTCTTGGTTACTTTTTTCTCATTGTTGAGAAAAAAATACCCAACACCCACAAGTTAAGGGAAGAAAGATTTATTTAACTCACAGTTTGTAGAGGTTTCAGTCCATAATCAGCTGGATCCAAAGCAGGGTGGCGTGGAAGACAGCCATGGGAAAGGAGAACCAGTTCACAGCCAAAGGCAACAAGGCAAGCAAGGGACCTTAGCAGCTTCTTTCTGCCTCTATCTTTTCTGGGCTGCCAGGATTAAGATGTTGCCAAACCAATCAGTGGACTGATTTAGTAATCACATGCCCTAATCCTAGCGTCACACCCTCTAGATTCAGCCACCTCTGAAAAAGCCCCACTTATGATTACATGAGGCATTGGGGGGATATCTAGGCACAAACTGTAACATTCTGCTCCTGGTCCCCAAAAGACTTATGCACGTCCCTTTTTGCAAAAGGTATTTAGTCCATCTCCAAGAGTTGCCCAAGTCCTAACAGTTTCAGCATTGCCGAAAAGTCTAAGTCCAAAGTCTCCTCTTAGCTATGAGCCCCTGTGTAAATGACAAGAAACTTAAACACTTCCAACATACAATGACACAAGATAAACATTTCCATTCCAGTACAGAGAAGGGAATAAAAAGAATAGGACCAAAGCAAGTCTGAAATCCAGCAGGGCAAACATTAAGTTCCTGTAGTTCCATGTGCAGCATCCGAGGCAGTGTGTGGCAAGATGTGAACTCCGAAGGGTTTAGGTGGCTCCGCCCCTACAACACGTCCTGGGATGGTAGCTCCCATGGCTTCTTTCTTGGGCCGGCTCTGCTCCCCACTTGCAGTCATCCTCAAATGACTCCTGGCTTCTCTAAACTTCCAGGGGCTCCAGTGCACCCTCAGCTTCACATTCACAGATTCACACACTGCTCTGTCAGGGCCACACTGTATGGCCTCTCAGGCCTGCTTCTGAAGTCTGGATGGAAGCCTTCCTGACCCCACAACTCTTGCACTCTGCATGTACCTGAAACCAGGGCAGTGAGGATGATGCCAGGGTCTGCTGCTAGCTGGAGCAGTAGCCTGGTTTCCTTCTCTCTTGGCTCTAAGGGTCAAGTGCCTGGCTTGCAGAGGACTCTGAACCTGATCCCAAGGAACAAATTCTCTAATAGTATCGTTATCTGCATATAAACACTGTAGATTATGTCTGAGTATACACAATAAATGGCCTTTCTTTATATCAGCAATAAGAATTATATTTACAGTTGAGATTTTTATATCTTTACTGCTACTATCATTTTTAAGTTATTTTAAAGAGCAATGCTTAGTATGACTAATTAAGGAAATGCAAGTCAAAAACCAAGATAAAATATCCATTAAAATGACTATTATTCAAAAGACAAATATAACAAATGTTGTTGAGAGTGCACAGAATGTAGGACTCTTATATAGTGTTGGTGGGAATGTAGATTGGTATAGACATTATGGAAAACTGTGTGGAAAGTAAGAGAGAGCTCACATTGATTAATATTGGAGCTGCAAAATCTTAATGAAAAATATTTGGAAAAGTACATGACAATTTCCTTATTTTATTGAATGATCATGTTGTGATGAGTAGTAGTCTTCAATTTTACATGGCTTTCTAATAGTGTTGACAGGAAATAGAATCCTTTGAGCTAAGAAAGATTTTTAAAAATCATTTTAAAAAAAGGTACTTCAAATAACATATTTCCCTATATTAATGTCATATATAATACTATAAATTTGTTTACTTAATTTGCTAACTAGTGCCCATGAATGGGACATGTGGAAAATTGTAGATTTACAAGTTTTAAACTGGAAGTTTTTTTTTAAATTTATAGTATATGTTTGTAATTCATGAAGTTTACAATCATCTTGGGGAGTAGTTACATATACATAAGAGCTTTTATCCCTAATCCCCTCCCCACTGATTCCTCTATCACCTTTTACATACCTATTGATATTATTTGTCTTAGCTCATGTTATGGATATATTTACATTGATTGGCATTACTAGATCCTGTACATCGTACATCTTTATTCCTCTCAATTCCCCTTCCGCTCCTGGTGGAAGTTTTTAGTGAAACCAAAATAGGGAAGATTCAAGAAGGTGTTTGGATTGCAAGTCTGGACAAATGGCCTAATCTTGCTAAATGACGAAATTTAAATTCTTTTTGGATATTTAGTGATATATGTGGAAGTTTGGGCAAACAAGTACAGATTTGCAGATTCTTTCATTGAACAAGCGAAGTTTTATTAGTTTTAGATTGGAGAGTGAGTGTGGGAGGGGACGCATGCTAGGTAGAAACTAAGCCTTTGAAACCTTTGAAAAAGCTTGAGAAAGTACTACTTAGTACTGCAGACCCTGTAGCACTAGAGGCGGTATGTTCTTCACATCCAAGACCCTGCTAGGCCTCTTTTTTTTTCTTTAACGTTAAGATAATAGATAATCATATAAGTCATGTAAGGACAGCAAAAGGAGAAGAGGTGAAATCCTTTGAGTGAAGGAAGATCTGTCCCATTCTCCCTATAAATTTACATCTCACCAATGCTAATCTAGAGTCTCTCAGTGCCAGCTAAGTGATACAGATAATAATAAAATAGTGAAACTCTATGATGAGTTTCATGGAATTTGGGACTTCAAAACTGTGACATATATGATGTAATGTTTGAAGCAGCTGAATGAATATATGGCCTGCAAATATCAGCAGCAATTAGGAGTAAAGGACTGGAAAAAAAATGCAGTGGGTTTTTCTTGTACAAAGAGAGGTCCCTAAAGCATAAACCAAAAGCTCCAGAGCAAAGAATAAAGAATCATGGAGCTAAAATGAAATGAAACCTGGTTAGGTGGATCTTGCTGGGCCCAGGCAAAGAACAACAGACATCTATGGCTTCTCTCCATTCCATCACAGAAGTCTGAATTATTCACTTTTCAGTATTGGGGGAAGGGAAACAAATGAATCACTAGTGAAGTAATGTTTTTGTATTTTTGCCTAAAACAGCTGACAATTCCAAGTACAAATTTAAATTTTATTCCAAATGCTATTATTAGAAAATCATTCCAACATGGACACCTTTTTCAAAATGAAGTGGGAACTCCAAATTGACCCCGCTGGCCACTCAGTAGTCACTCCATCTGGGCG